>JAHIAM010001350.1:0-32500 GCA_021605205.1 Aegilops longissima | reverse complement strand
TAAGTCAGTCACTGATTGGCTATCACCCACCTCAGTAGGAGAGATCCGCAATTTTCTTGGACTCGCGGGATATTATCGGAGATTCATTGAGAATTTTTCTAAGATTGTGAAGCCTATGATGGAGTTGCTGAAGAAAGACACCAAGTTCAAATGGACAGATGAATGTGAGGCAAGTTTTCAGGAGTTGAAGAAATGTTTGGTTACAACCCCAGTGCTGATTCTGCCAGATATACGCAAAGATTTCCAAGTGTATTGTGACGCTTCCCGCTTAAGACTTGGAGGTGTACTTATGCAAGATGGAAGAGTTGTTTCATATGCCTCACGTCAGCTTCGACCGCATGAGTTGAATTATGCCACGCATGATTTGGAGTTAGCAGCTGTAGTTCATGCACTCAAGACCTGGAGACACTTTCTTATTGGAAATCATTGTGATGTGTACACGGATCATAAGAGTTTGAAGTACATTTTCACACAGAAGGAGCTGAATCTCAGGCAAGGGAGATGGTTGGATCTTATAAAGGATAATGATATGAACTTGCACTATCATCCAGGCAAGGCCAATGTCGTAGCAGACGCTTTGAGCCAGAAGAGTTATGCCAATACCCTCGTAAGCGGAGGATTGCCAAAGGAGTTGGCCGAAGATCTCAGGTAGCTTCATTTGGAGATAGTCCCTAGAGGTTTTGTTGCAACATTGGAAGTTCAGTCAACATTATTGGGAAAGATTCGAGAAGCTCAGAAGGATGATAAGGAAATTGCTGAGATAAAGGAGAGGATGAGTAAAGGAAAAGCCAAAGGTTTTCGTGAGGATGAGCACAACACCTTGTTGTTTGAGGACCGTGTTTATGTACCCAATAATGCAGAGATCAGGAAGTGTATACTTTAGGAAGTTCATGACTCGCCATACTCGATACACCCCAGAAACACCAAGATGTATTTGGATTTGAAGGAGCGTTTCTGGTGGACTGGTATGAAGAAAGATATTGCCGAGTATGTAGCCGTATGTGATGTATGTCAGAGAGTGATGGCAGAACATCAGAAGCCAGCAGGATTACTGCAGCCTATGCCGATACCTGAATGGAAGTGGGATAAGCTTGGCATGGATTTCATCACCGGATTGCCCAGGACCCCATCAGGATATGATTCCATCTGGGTAGTAGTGGATCGTTTGACCAAAGTGGCTCACTTTATCCCAGTGAAAACCACCTATACGAGTGCGAAGTTGGCCAATATATATATGACCAGGATCGTATGTCTGCATGGAGTTCCGAGGACCATCGTATCAAATAGACGAACACAGTTTACCTCAAAGTTTTGGAATCAGCTGCACCAGACTTTGGGTACCAGGCTAGAGTTTTGTACGGCCTTTCATCTGCAGACAGATGGGCAGACCGAGAGAGTCAATCAGATTCTGGAGGACATGTTGAGAGCTTGTACGCTAGATTATGGATCTAGTTGGGATGACAATTTGCCTTACGCGGAGTTCTCATACAACAACAGCTACCAGGCCAATTTGAAGATGGCACCTTTCGAAGCTTTGTACGGAAGGAGGTGCAAGACACCGTTGCTGTGGGATGAAGTTGGAGACCGCCAGTTGTTTGGACCAGATTTGATCAAAGAGTCTGAAGAGAAGCTTAAGTTGATTCGGGATAGACTGAAGGTAGCTCAGTCGAGGCAGAAGAGTTACGCAGACTCAAAACACAAGGAGGTAGTCTATGAAATAGGAGTCAGAGCATATCTTCGAGTGTCACCTCTATGAGGAGTTAAACGTTTTTGGAGTTAAGGGAAAGTTAGCCCCGAGATTTGTAGGACCATACCGAGTTTTGGAACGTATGGGAGAAGTGTCCTACAAGCTGGAGTTACCCGAAGGACTGTCAGGAGTTCATGATGTGTTTCACGTTTCTCAGTTGAAGAAGTGCCATGCTGAGATGTTCGATATTCCTCTGAGACATACAGTGCCCCTGGAGGCAATTCAGTTGGATAGTGATCTAACCTATGAGGAGAAACCTAACAAGATTCTCGAGTTTGCCAGCCGAGTTACACGCAGCAAGGTTATCAAGTTTTGCAAAGTTCAGTGGAGCCACCATACCGAGGATGAAGCCACATGGGAACGAGAGGAAGATCTACGGAAAGACCACCCACACCAATTTTCTAGCCAACCTGAATCTCGAGGGCGAGATTCACCTTAAGGGGGTAGGTTTGTAACATCCCAAATTTTCAATTTGGAGTGTTATACATAGGTCATCATATGCATATCATATTTTATTTTGCATTTTGGTTTTCATCCTAGAAATTCTAAGAAACTCAAGGACCCCCGGAGAGAGTTGGGGATTTCAATTATTTTTCATATTTGAATTTTTCTCAAATATTGAAAAGAGGATCAATTTGGTTTTAATTATTTTTCTCTTCAAAAATATTTCCAATAAAAAATGAGAGGAGATAATATGACTTCTCCAAAATAAAAGAAATATTGGGGAAAATGTGAAAATCAAATAAATAATTTTATTTGGATTTTATTGCTATTTTATTGGAATTAGAAAAAAATTACATTTTTCAAAATTGCATTTTTTTAGGCCAAGAAAATGTTCACTTTGTCCTAAATATTTTATTTAGACGGTAAAAATTGTTTTTGGCATTTTTAGAATTTTTTATATTTATTTAGGATTTTTCCTTTTCGACGGAATTATTTTTTATTTAAATAAAACTCCCCATGCCGAATCGGGCGGCCTAGCTGGCCCAAATTGCCACCGCCTCCCTTTGACCAAAGATCAGGCCGAGCTCAGACCTACTGAGTCTGATGCCTCGCCGCTGTCTTGCCCCCTGGGCCAAGTCGAACCCTCCCTTTAAGTCGCCCGTCGCCCCTCTCTCCTCGACCCACACCACCGCCTCTGCACCGCCACCGAGCCGCCGCCGCCTGCTTGTTCATTGCCATCATGCCCGCCGCCGCCGTTTCACCGAGCCGCCTCGTCGGAAGCCGCCGCCGTCGGATCCGCCGCCACCGTCGTTTTTTCCGGGTTTAGGTAAAAACCACGGTTTTCTTAAAACCCTAGATCGGTTTTTTTATCAGTTTGGTTTTTTCTCGGTTTAGTTCCGTTTGCGAATATTCGTTCGTTCATTCATTTTAATGAACAAATACGCCCGTTCATCTCTTTTAGCGGACGTTCGTCCGATAGCTTTATTATTTTATTTTATTTTCTGCCAGGGACCTATACGCGATTACTTTTATCGCAGATTAGCGCCTGATCTTCAAACCCTCACAACTTTTTAACCGTTTGTCCAAATCCAGTGAAACCAACGCCAAAATCTTCGTCTCGAGCCCCTCTCTCTGTGTAATCAACTTGAACATTATTTTGACAATTTTAAAATTTGGTTTCAAGCAGATTTGAATTCGAAGTTCTCTCGATCGTAGTTTCAGTTCAGTAGCTCCGTTTTGATCGATTCTTTTTGCAAATCGAATCTCTTCAGTTGAACTTTCTGATTGGATCTTCTTATTTGAGTTTTAACCTTGCATCTGTGCTTGGGTGCTTATGTATGCTATTTTTTTTGTTTGCGATAGAATTTCCGGAGTGCGAAGCATGCTACTACGAGTCTATAGGGTTTGCGGATCGTCAGCAAGGCAAGTAACACATTGATCATATCCCTTTTATTACCCAATTTTTATGCATTAGTTACAACCCTCAAACACTGCATGATTAGGTTGTGATTAACTTGTGGGTATTGGGAAGTAGTTGATGAGGTAGAACCTATTGCCCTTTTATTATCAAACCCTTGGGAGTTACTCCTACGTTATGCTTATATTGCCATGCTATGCTCGTAGACGTGGATTGGGTTTGAGTGTATCCATGACAGATGTGAGATGTTAATTAATGGTTAACTTAAGGTGGCTACTTAAATACACATCTGGGTGGATTGGTTGCGGGCACCTGGAGAATCCAGTGTTGTCCTAGGATATCCCGGAGTACCCGTGTGATCATCCTATGGTTCGCCACCCAGGCTCGAAGGGATCATAAGATAATTCATGCTAGAAACTTCCATGTGCAGCCACAAGCTATTACGGTCTCTAGCATAGTTGAGTATGTTGCATGACCTCTTTCAGTGGTAGGCTAGCAGATGTAGGGGATGTAGGTTGGTACTGTCTACCCAGAGTAAAGAGTTAATGCTTCTGAAAGATTGTGTCTCAGTCATCTGTTTCTCAAACACCATGTAGTGCGAGAAATTCAATGGAGGAGATCAAGTCTTGTGGGGAAAAGTGCGCAAACCTCTGCAGAGTGTACAAACTAATCATGGTTAGCCGTGTCCGCGGTTATGGACATCTTGAGTATCTGGTTCTTGGATTATCATGTTGATCTCATCACTCTAATTAATTTGTTGGGTTATTAATACTGCTTAATTGGGATTGAGTTGGAGGAACCTTCTCAATGTTTAACAACTACCATGATAGTTAAACAAAATATATTCTTTTGTTGTAGGAAAAAATTGGCTTTTCGCAAAACATTATAACCATAGAGCCTCCACCAGCCATATATGCATGTAGTGATAGCATTTATTCTGATCATTGCTCTACTGTGTTACATTGCCAGCATATTCCATGTGCTGACCTATTTCGGACTGCAACGTATCATGTTGTAGAATTTTCAGATGAAGAGTAAGGTGCGCTAGGTCGTTGCCGTGCACTCAGCTATGTTGTTGGAGTTGATGGACTCACTTTATCTTCCAAGCCTTCTGTTGTTATCTTATTTAGATGGCCTTAAGCCATATTTATTGTATAAGTTCTCTTTTGAGACATTCGATGTAATAAGTGTGTGATTGAACTCTGTTATAAATCCTTCAAGTACTGTGTGTGTCAGCATTACCGATCTAGGGATGACACTTATGCAAAGAGATTTGACTGTCTGAGGTCGGATCGCTACACATCTGGTTAGATATGAGCCATGGAGTAAAATTTCATGGTCATCTCGTCATTCCACTTGGTGATCTTCTGACCAACAAAGGCATCCACTCCTGCAAGTCTGAAACTCACATGAACATGGGGGAAATAGTCTTCATTTGCATCAATGTATTTATAGTCCACCCACTTCATGTCACTCACGATGGGCTTCTTATCAAGCAAGACAATCTCATAGAAATCCTGTTGCTCTCTGGTGTGAAAGCAATAGTCACAAGCGGTCCTCCTCCTGACAGAATAAGGATCAATCTTCCTCCACTCACGCAGACCCTTATCCTTCCTGAGCATCCTATTTTCAGCTACTGGATGAGCATTGTCATGATCTGGGATCTTGGGCTTTAGCTTCCTGAGCACTAGTGGCTCATCATCCATCTCAACCTCAGGCATTGGGGCCTTGTTCTTCCCAGCAGCAGGAATGTTTCTTGTACACCCACTACAAAAAAAGACACATCCATGACATTTTGGGCCGAACAAATTTTTTTCTGTCATGCTTATGACACTTCTATGAAAATAATTGTGACAAAACCCGGTATTGTCGGATCACGGGTTCCGGCAAAACCCTTGAGGTTCGAACACTGGGGTGCGCACGAAGATCTCTCCCTCACTGATCACGCCCTCACACACTTCACGATCTCTAAGTTAGGCTCGACGAACTCGCAACACAAGAGACACAAGATTTATACTGGTTCGGGCCACCGTTGCGGTGTAATACCCTACTCAAGTGTGGTGGTGGTGGATTGCCTCTCGGGCTGAGGATGAACAGTACAAGGGGAAGAACAGCCTCCTGAGGTGAGGTGTTCTTGTGCTTGGTGGGTGTGAGGATGAACTGAATGAGTTCCAGACTAGTTAAGTTGCCTCCTACGGTGGTGGCTTATCCAATTTATAGAGGCGCTGGTCCTCTTCCCAAATATTGAGAGGAAGGGATGCCACAACGGCCAATTTGAAAGGGGACAGCTAGTACAAGCTATCCTGACTAAAGGTGGTCTTCGCCTGCCAAAGGCTCTGGTGGTGACGCCGTCTTGGGCTCCATGGTTACCTCCGTCCTGCTGTCCTGATAGTCTTGGTCTCGTTGCACCGATATGGAAACCTTTGCTTGATGCCTCGGTACTCCTCGCCTGTGCTTGCCTCCTTAGCACCAAATAGGAAGCAAGGACACTGTGTGCGTTGGCGCCCGCCTGGCGCCCGCCTGGCCTTGGTCGTCATGGCTCACGTCATGAGAACCTCGCGAGGTTTGCCTTGCCTTGTTCTCTCCACCCCTCGCGAGCCAGCCTGGTGAGGCCGCTCCCGAGGAGGTCTTGTGTCGTCCGCCTCGCGAGGCTTGGCCCCTCGCGAGGGTCTCGAATCCTTGCTTGGTGAAGATGGGTCGTACGGGCCCGCTTGCAGCGCCACGTCGTTGGCCGTAGGCAGGCAAGTCTGGGGACCCCCGTTCCCAGAACGCCGACAGTAGCCCCCGGGCCCAAGGCGCGCTCGGACTTGGCTTTGAGGCGAAGCCAAAGGGCAAGTGTAGAGCGCCGCAGGCCCCCATAGCCTACGGCCTTGGTCGACGTGTGGCGGTTGATTGGACGTGGGCGTCTCCGCTTCCCCATGCTGCCTCGGCAACTGCCCGACTATCAAAAGGTTGGAACAGACAGTGCTTGCCTTCATTGATCCCTTTAGTCTTGCTCCAGATCCCCTTTCTCGCTCCTTGCTTCCGAAATCTCCAGATCTGCTCCCATCCCCTTCCACATCAGCGACCAATGGCGCCTCGCAAGGTCAACCCTGCCTCGTCGCCGGCTTGGTACGAGCCGGCTCCCGACGCGCCCAACATCTCGGAGAAGAGCCTCGCCGCCACGCGCCCGCTGACGGCGGGGGAAAGCAACGAGAGGAGGAAGACTGAGCTCCGGGTCGGCTCTGCCGTGCCGGAGCCCGAGGGAAGCACGTTCTTCCCCTTCTTAACGAGCAGCATCGTCGCAGGGTTGGTTCCTCCCTTCTCTGACTTCTTCTATGAGGTCCTTGGCCACTACGGGCTGTAGGCGCTGCATCTTCATCCCAACTGTATCCTTCTCTTGTTGATCTTCGCCTTCTACTGCGAGGCGTATCTCAGCGTGATGCCGCCCGTGGCTTTGCTGCGCCACTTCTTCTTCCTCTGCATCAACAAGGGTCGTACCTCCGGGTGTGCCAACTTCATCGCGGCCGGCAAGGCGAACTCGATCTCAAAGGCTGGGAAGAAGGCCGATAGCTTCAAGAGCAAGTGGGTCATGATGGACGGTGTCACAGCCTGGTTTTTGCCCTCTTTTCTTTGCTTGATTTTCAGCTGAGTTGATTTTGGATTTGGAGTTTTGAATCATTCCATTTGGACTTGACCACCTAGGTATCCTTTGATTTTTCACCCAAGTGTTCCCTCTCCTCCTCAAATCCATCATTTCACCCCTGGCCAACCCAACAATATTGCTTGGAATATTTTTCTTAAATGAAAAATATTCATTTTGCCTCTAAAACCCTAGCTAAACTCTTTGACCTCCAAAGCAACCCTCATTTATGTTGCCCCAAAAATCCTAAGAAAAATCCCAAATATTCTTTGGACCCTCAGGCACATTTCTGAGCAAAAATATTTCACCACTCTTTGGAGTATTTTGGCTACATAAAATAATTTCACTTCTGGGCTGAAATGGTAGTTTCTATAGCAACTACCTTTTTACTAGCTCCAATGTAGCTGGTTTTCCCTGAGCTTATTCACCTTAGTAAGAGTCAGTAAAACCCCAAAGCTCAGCCCTTGAATCCCTGTGGTTTGACCACAGTAAATCCTCAAAGTTTCTGTCCAGTAACTTAACCTCATCACCATTTTACTTCTACTGCACCTGGAACCAAACTAAGCCGTGGTAACACCTCAGTTTACTAAGGACTACACGCCAGACATCATGGTTAGTGCATAGGTGGCCTGATGTCACGGTCCACGCGGTGACCGCGTTCGTCCGAACGTGCTGGCATGCCAAACGCGTGCTCTGCGCGTCGCCAGCGCCTCTGTGGAGCGCGTGCTCGCTGCTCGGCCAGCCAGAGCGTGTCCCCCCTCGCCACCATCCTCATCTCCACCCCCTTAACTCCACCCTGCCGCTCGCCGATGCCGGAGCTCGCCGCAGCGAGCACGGGCACGGTCCGGCCAACGGCACAGTGCCCGCGCACTGTGTTCGTCTCTTTCCCCCTCATTCCTGTGCTTGTCCGCGCCCGTGCACAGTTTCTTCGTGACCTCCGTCGCCTTCTCCATCGCCCTCTAGCACAGTTCGTCGCCGAGCACTGGGGACAGGTGTCCTCCGGCAGAGCCCGAGCCCTCCTCGCCGCCCCGCCTATAAAACCCCCCCTCCGCGGCCTCCTGGAGCATCGCAACTCACCCCCAGTCCCTCATATAGCCACTAGAAGCCGCAGCCCGGCCGGGTAGGCCGCGGGCTGCCGTCCTCGAGCCGAGCTCTCCGGCGATCCCCTCTGGATCGTTCTCGTAGCTACGGCCACTCCCACGCCAAGGCGACCGCGCCAGGCCTCCGCCTCTCCTCCGTGAAGCCAACGCGCATAGCTAGAGCCCCTGGAGCCGCTCCAAGTCGATGTCTTCTTCAACTCCGGCAACCTCCGCCCTCTCTTGCCGCTGGAGAGGACAAATCCGACGTTGTCCGGCCACCGTTAGCCACCTACGGGCACGGGCAGGTGCGCAAGAACCTTCTCCGTCGATCCCTCCCTCTCGTTTGCCTCCAAGAAGTCTCATCGCTGGCGTGAGCTCCGGCGAATCGCCGTTCCCCTCTGTTTCCTTCTCCCCTCCCTCCAGCCTGACTAACGGGGCCCGCTAGTCAGCCACTCACTATGCGCGCGAAGCGGTATGAGTGGTGGTGCCCCGGGAGATTACGCCTTCGACATCACCCCCCCTCTGTTTTTTCTTTTTCAAATTCATCTAAATTCCAGGAGACTTCAAATGGCCATAACTTTTATTCTACAAGTCCAAATGAAGTGATACTTTTTGCATTGTGTTATGTGTCCAAAAATCTAACAACACCCAAAAGATGGGATTTTCCCTTGCTGTCTAGATTTTCTGGTAATTTTCAGAAGGTTTCTTGATATTTTCATTTGTGGTTTTTGAATATTTTCAGAGGAACCAGCTTGTCTTGAGGATCACCAGGAGCTTTGTGAACCTCATCAGTGCTAAGGCAAGCCACAGTAACATTTTCATGGTGCCACTTCAATATTTATGATTTTCATACTTGAACTTATGAATATTGATGCATTTAATTTAGTTATATAATAAATATATTCTGTTATATGCTTGTTATGTTAAAATACTTGAACTTCAGAATGTTTGAAGTAAATACTGATGGCAAGATAAGGAGAACTTAGTTGCAAGTGATAAATAAATAATATGGTCATAGAATTTGATGAGTAATTTAAATATTATTTTGCATGAGGTATAATGATGATAATGCTAGAAATGGTTCTGGTATGAGTAAAGAGAGTTTTAACCGAATAGTAGCATGAGTTTATCTTGGCTCCGTAGGAGCGTGATTAATGCGATCTTTGCGGTTATGTGATGCATATGTTAAGTGATGCATGGTATGGCAAGATGACACGGATATTTTCTTTTCACATTAAGTTGAACCTGATTAATAATTCAACTTGAACATGTTGTTGACCGGTCGTGGTGCCGCTGAAACGAAGTCTTTCCCAAAGCAACCACATTTGCGGTATGGGACGACCTTAATGCGTTTCATTGTCGTGCCTCCGGTCGGTACCTCAATTTAGGGAAGGTTATGGGCATGTTGTACCTGGCCCGGTAGGCAAGCATAACCTTGTGAGCCCGTTGTTAAGTTAATTTTGGTACGGATCCCAGTGTGGATCGTGGCCACGACGGTGGTCGAGGTGTCCGGAGGTAGACACGGGCCACCCAGACTAGCCCGTGGGGTCCGAGTCGGAACGGCCGGGAGAGTGTCATGACAGTGAAATGGTTTCGTCGGAACGCTGTTGGTCCACCAGAATGGGAGTGTGAGGCCATGGGTTCCGTAGTGTGGGTACAGTGTACTAACCTCTGCAGAGTGTTTTTAATCTATCGATAGCCGAGTCCACGGATACGGACACGCTCGAAAGTAAGGTACACCATGGGTCAGCACTTCATAAATATGCACACTAAATTGCACTAAGGATGGCAGTGAGGTCATCGTGTTGAGTTGGACATGAGTTGTCGAGTTGTGATTGTCGTAAGGATCACGGGCCATGAAATGGTCGGGTTGTGATCGTCGTAAGGATCATGAGTATGTTTTGGTAATATTATGCTTGTTGGTCACACCTGGTAAGCAAGTCGGGAGAATGAGTACCTGTTGAGCGCTGTCACAACATGTTGGATATATAGTTGCATTGTTGATTAAATTGGATAAATATCATAATATTGTCTGTCTTCTTATTTATGCTTATTGTGAGCTTGCAAGTACATTCAATGTACTGACCTGGCGTGTCATGCCAGATTTCAGGAAAGCCCCATTGGAAAGGTGTGCTATCCGAGTCTAGACCTTGTCCACGTCGGTGTCCTTGTGCTATGGGGTCCCGCTACGACGTTGTTCCGCTGCCGAGTAGTTGTCATGATCGAGGCCTCTTTATGTTCACTAAATAATTTACATATTGTTCAGCCGCACCGTATGTGCCGCTTGGCCTCGCTAACTATTGTAATATGAACTATGTTCCGCTAGCATGAATAAAGCGGTTGTTTTCTGTACCATGTTGTTGTGTGTTGCCAGAAGACAAGGTCTCTGGGCTGGCAATGCAAGGTAAACCGGTCGCTCTGAGCCGGGGTGCCACAACGCTTGCCATCAGAGTCGTGCTGACTGTAGGCCACGCTAGACTAAGCCGAGTTAACTAGACGCTAGATACGAGTGGTAGCTGAGTGTCGGTCATAACTATAGCTGGTTGTTGCATTGCTTGCACTGATTATATTTTTTTTCTATGCTAAACTGCTAATGGTTGTGAGTGTAGATGGCTCCGGTGCCGTATCCATGCCAGTTGCAGCTGATGCCGTACACGTCGCCGCATCTCCTTCATAACATGTGGCGTCGGCTGTACCCTCACGGAGATGATCCAGTCCATCGTGTGTACCGGGAGCGCCTAGCTGACTCAGTGTATGAGTATCACGCCGTGGTTACTCTGCGCACCAGTTCCGATTCCGGTTCTTACACTCGTACCTCTCGTAGCGGCTACGCTTCTTCCGCTTCTCAGGCTGTCCAGTTTGCTGCATTCGAGGTACTTGTTGAGCTCCCCTACAACGAGGTCCGGATGCAGAATCACCCAGGTTTCCATTACTACCCTTCTCTCCACGATAATGGTGGTGTCCGTTTCCCTGTCATAGATCCGGAGTCTGATAGTGTAGCTAGCCACCTTTCTCGCTACATCACTGCTAGCTATCTTCTGATCTACGAGCTGGCTCGTGAGCTGAGTCGTGCCCGTACTGCTTTAGCCTCTACTTTAGTCTCTGCTCGCTCAGCCACTACTTCTCCATCTGTGGGATTTATTCCCTACATTCCTGCCAGTTCTAGATCCCATGTTTCTCCTGTTACTCCCCCGAGTAGCTCGGGCACCACGACTGCGAGTCCCCTTAGTGCTCCTGCCGAGTGGGTTTCACTCCTCGCCACTCCTGCAGCCCCGATGATCCACCCTCCACCTGCCCTGAGGGAGAGCCTCGAGGCAGCGTCGTCGTGTCACTTTTAACCCGGAGGTCTCCGTTAACCACGTCAGTTCTGGATCCGAGTCCGCATCAGGAGAGGACCTCGCAGCGCCAGCCGAGCAGTAGAGCTTTCGAGTATTCTCAGTTGTCGGGACGGACTATGGATGTAGTCGTACTAGTCATGATGTTTCGTTTCATGTATGAGGGTAGTTGGACCTGGCATGTTGTTATCTTTCATGTATGAGTCTATGTATAATTATGTTGGACTTTATTTTATTCGCCGTATTTTCTTCGCCTTTTCGGTTTCACTTGGTTTTTGGTTCCTGGCTTCTCCCCAGTTTTTGTTGAATGTTTCTCATCTCGGTTGCGTTGACTTGGGAAAAATCATATTAGGATGACGCAGGGAGGCTGCAGTAGCAACGTTCGCGAGGGTTCTCATGTTCGGCATTTTGCGCGACAGGCAGGACAATCACCCGAGTCGTACGTTCCACCACCGCCTCCACCGCCAAATCTGCCCTCCACCGAGCAAATTATGCGTATGTTCGAGGAACGACGAAACAATGATCTAATGGAAATATTTAGAAGTATTCAAGCAATGGTTGGATAGAATGGAAATCAGCCTGCCTCTCACTCCAAACTATCTGATTTTCAAAGGACTAAGCCTCCCAGTTCCAGTCAAGCCGTTGATCCCTTGGATGCAGATGATTGGTTAAGAACCATGGAAAAGAAACTTGAGGTTGCTCGAACTGATGAAGGGGATAAAGTTCCATTTGCAACACATTATCTGGAAGGCGCTGCTGCCATACGGTGGGAAAGTGAGAAAGCCATAGGGACTGAGAATGAAGCAATTACCTGGTCAAGATTCAAGGAGCAATTCCGGAAATATCACATCCCTGCGGGAATTATGAAGACTAAGCAGCGTGAATTTCTCGCGCTCCTCCAAGGAAGTCAGTCAGTGGGAGAATATTTACAAAAATTCAATCACTTGTCACATTACTCTCAATATGACGTGGCCACTGAAGAAAGGAAGATGGACCGCTTTCTTGGGGGATTGAACCCGCAACTTCGCTGTGCTCTCAGTGTGTTCGATTTTCCAGATTTCCAAACCCTGGTGAACAAGGCTTTCATTGCTGAAAAGGAGCACAAGCTCGTGTCAGATAATAAGTCTGCCCATAACGATCACAAACGCAAGTTTGAGCCCAAGAAGGAAATGCAACCAGTGCAGAAGGTTCGTACCTGGCAGCCAACTCCGGTGGCATACCAGCCTAGTTGGCAACAAAATGTTAACAAGACCACCACCCAAGTGAAGAATGACGTGCTCAACCCAGTTATGGAGAATCGCCTGCGCAACAATTCCTGTTATAGTTGCGGACAAATCGGACATTATGCCAAACAGTGTCCCAAGAACAACCAGACCAATGCTACGTTCAAGCCTCAAATCCATTATTTGGAAGCCGGTCCAAGTCAGCCCGACGTCACGGGATACGTTCATCATATTTCAGCCGACGAAGCCCAAGAAAATCCCGAAGTCATCATTGGTATGTTCCCTGTTAATAACGTACCTGCAATAATTTTATTTGACTCTGGGGCTTCCCACTCTTTTATTTCTCGGAGTTTTGTCGCCCAAAACAAATTTCCTTGTTCACTTTTGGGCAAGAATATGCTGGTACAAACCCCGAGATCTATTATTCAAAGCAATCTTGTCTGCCGCAATCTGGAAGTCGGTATCAACGAAATCCGTTTCCCGACGTCTTTGTTACTGATTGAGTCTGATAAATTGGATGTTATCTTGGCTATGAATTGGCTGACTCAGTACCAAGTATGCATAAATTGTGTGACCCGAGAAGTCAACTTGACCGGACAAGATGGACAAGCTACCAAGTTTATTGCTCGTAGAAGCATACCCTCCAAGGAAATGGTTTTTTACAGCCATAGCAGAAATGGAATTAATTCCGGTGGTCAGTGAGTTTCCCGATGTATTCCCAGAAGAACTGCCAGGCATGCCCCCTGACCGAGAGCTTGAGTTTGCAATAGAACTTGTGCCCGGAACCACACCAATACACAAGAAATATTATCGAATGCCGTCATCCGAATTGGTAGAGATAAAGAAACAGCTCGATGAAATGCTCCAAAAAGGATATATCCGCCCCAGTTCCTCGCCATGGGGATCACCCGCTATTTTTGTGGACAAGAAAGATGGCAGCCTTCGTATGTGTGTGGACTACCGACAGTTGAATGATGTCACGATCAAAAACAAATACCCCCTGCCAAGAATTGATGATTTGTTTGATCATCTCAGTGGAGCCAAGGTATTCTCAAAGATTGATTTGTGGACTGGATATTACCAGCTCAAAATTAAAAAGGAGGATATTCCCAAGACCGCGTTCACCACTCGCTACGGTCTTTATGAATATACCGTCATGTCCTTCGGCCTCACCAATGCCCCCGCCTTCTTCATGCACATGATGAACAAAGTGTTCATGGATTTCCTTGATAAGTTCGTGGTCGTCTTCATCGATGATATACTTATTTACTCAAGAAGTGAAGAAGAGCATAAGGGACACCTCCGCGCAGTGCTACAATGACTCCGTGAGCACCAGTTGTACGCCAAGTTCAGTAAATGCGAGTTTTGGCTCAAGCAAGTTGGATTCCTCGGGCATGTACTATCCGTTGAAGGAATAGCCGTGGACCCAAGCAAAGTAAAAGACGTGCTCGATTGGTTGCCACCCGCCACCGTGTCTCAGATCCGGAGTTTTCTTGGATTAGCCGGATACTACCATCGTTTCATTGAAGGGTTCTCCAAGATTGCTAAGCCCATGACGGAGTTGCTTAAAAAGGATAAGAAGTTTGAATGGATGTCATACTGTGAGAAAAGTTTCACCGGGTTAAAGAAGCGCTTAACAACTGTGCCAGTATTAACACTTCCAGATATCTACCGCAGCTTTGACGTATATTGCGACGCCTCCCGGCAAGGACTTGGGTGTGTGCTTATGCAAGATGGCAAGGTAGTAGCCTATGCCTCATGGCAGCTACGACCCCATGAAGGAAATTACCCCACTCATGATTTAGAATTGGCCACGGTAGTTCATGCTTTAAAATTTTGGAGACACTATCTCATTGGAAAAAGGTGCCAATTTTTTACCGACCACAAAAGTCTCAAATACATATTTACTCAGCCGGATTTAAACCTCTGTCAGCGAAGATGGCTGGAGTTGGTCAAGATTATGATCTTGGAATAAATTACCATCCGGGTAAGGCTAACGTGGTTGCCGATGCACTCAGTCGAAAGCCCGTCAGTTTAAACGTCATGCTGAAATCTCTGCCTCCCGAACTCAAAGAAGAAATTGCTCAGCTCAACCTGGTCATAGTTGAGGCTGGCCTTGCCAATATTCTGACAGTTACCCCTACTCTTGAGGAAGAAATCCGCAAGGCCCAGCCAGGTGATGCCAATCTGCAGAAACGCATCAAGTCATCCGATTTCTCGAAGGATCAGTACGGTACCCTCCGCTTCAGGGGAAGGATTTGTGTGTCTAATCAAGCTGACCTAAAGCAGAAAATTTTGTCAGAAGCCCACGAATCCTCGTATTCAATCCACCCTGGAGGCACAAAAATGTATGAAGACCTTCAACAAATATTCTGGTGGGATGGAATGAAGAAAGACATTGCTTATTTCGTGGCCTGTTGCGACATATGCAACAAAGTTAAGGCGGAATATCAGAAACCAGCCGGACTTCTCCAATCACTGCCCGTGTCACAATGGAAATGGGACAATGTCTGTATGGATTTCATCACAGGATTACCCAGGACCCGACGAGGCAATAATGCAATCTGGGTCGTAGTGGATACATTAACCAAGGTGGCCCACTTCCTCCCAGTCAAAACCTCATACCAAGCAGATGAGCTTGCCCGACTGTATGTATCCAGGATTGTCAGTTTACATGGAGTTCCCCAAACCATCACTATTGACCGAGGTTCACTGTTCACCTCTGCTTTCTGGACCCGTCTCCATCAAGCCCTTGGGACGAAATTAAAATACAGCACCGCTTATCATCCTCAGACGGATGGGCAAACGGAAAGAGTAAATCAGATACTCAAAGATATGCTCTGAGCATGTGTTTTAGCCCAAGGACCACAATGGGAAGATTGCTCGCCGTACGCCGAGTTCTCATATAATAATGGGTTCCAGACTAGTTTAAAGATGCCACCTTATGAAGCTTTGTATGGCCGTAAGTGTCGTACTCCATTAAATTGGTCTGAAACCGGAGACAGGCGTATTTTCAGAACAGATCTCATGCTGGAAGCCGAAAAGCAAGACAAGGAGATCCGAGACAGATTACAACTGGCCAAGTCGCGACAGAAAAGTTATTACGATGCAAAGCACCGGCAGATCAGATTTGAACCCGGAGAACATGTCTACCTTCAAGTCACACCCATGAAGGGAAAAAAAAGGTTCCAAACCCGTGGAAAACTGGCACCCAGGTTTATTGGCCCATTTCCCGTCATGACACGAGTAGGTGTTGTGGCATATCAGTTGGAGCTGCCTCCGGAACTGTCCGATGTGCACAACGTGTTCCACGTTTCACAACTGCGACGGTGCATCTCACCACCCGAGAAAAAGACCGATTTGGCAGAGATAGAGCTGGCAAAGGACTTGACCTACGAAGAGAGGCCAGTGAAAAATTTTGGATCAGATGGAAAGAGTCACTCGCAGTAAGTCACGGAAATTTTACAAGGTTCAATGGATGCATCATACCGAGTCAGAATCAACCTGGGAATCAAAAGAGTTTCTAAGGGCATGTTATCCAGAATGGTTTTCCCAAGCAACCGAATCTCGAGGACAAGATTCTTTCTAAGTGGGGGAGGTTTTTCACAGCCTGGTTTTTGCCCTCTTTTCTTTGCTTGATTTTCAGCTGAGTTGATTTTGGATTTGGAGTTTTGAATCATTCCATTTGGACTTGACCACTTGGGTATCCTTTGATTTTCACCCAAGTGTTCCCTCTCCGCCTCAAATCCATCATTTCACCCCTGGCCAACCCAACAATATTTCTTGGAATA
Source organism: Aegilops longissima (assembly GCA_021605205.1). Lineage (NCBI taxonomy): Eukaryota > Viridiplantae > Streptophyta > Magnoliopsida > Poales > Poaceae > Aegilops > Aegilops longissima. The sequence goes on along the minus strand of JAHIAM010001350.1, from coordinate 15,842 downwards.
TTTTTCTTAAATGAAAAATATTCATTTTGCCTCTAAAACCCTAGCTAAACTCTTTGACCTCCAAAGCAACCCTCATTTATGTTGCCCCAAAAATCCTGAGAAAAATCTCGAATATTCTTTGGACCCTCAGGCACATTTCTGAGCAAAAATATTTCACCACTCTTTGGAGTATTTTGGCTACAGAAAATAATTTCACTTCTGGGCTGAAATGGTAGTTTCTACAGCAACTACCTTTTTACTAGCTCCAATGTAGCTGGTTTTCCCTAAGCTTATTCACCTTAGTAAGAGTCAGTAAAACCCCAAAGCTCAGCCCTTGAATCCCTGTGGTTTGACCATAGTAACTCCTAAAAGTTTCTGTCCAGTAACTTAACCTCATCACCATTTTACTCCTACTGCACCTGGAACCAAACTGAGCCGTGGTAACACCTCAGTTTACTAAGGACTACACGCCAGACATCATGGTTAGTGCATAGGTGGCCTGATGTCACGGTCCACGCGGTGACCGCGTTTGTCCGAGCGTGCTGGCATGCCAAACGCGCGCTCTGCGCGTCGCCAGCGCCTCTATGGAGTGCGTGCTCGCTGCTCGGCCAGCCAGAGCGTGTCCCCCCTCGCCACCATCCTCATCTCCACCCCCTTAACTCCACCCTGCCGCTCGCCGATGCTGGAGCTCGCCACAGCGAGCACGGGCATGGTCCGGCCAACGGCACAGTGCCCGCGCACTATGTTCGTCTCTTTCCCCCTCATTCATGTGCTCGTCCGCGCCCGCGCACAGTTTCTTCGTGACCTCTGTCGCGTTCTCCATCGCCTTCTGGCACCGTTCTTCGCCGAGCACTGGGGACAGGTATCCTCCGGCAGAGCCCGAACCCTCCTCGCCGCCCCGCCTATAAAACCCCCCCTCCGCGGCCTCCTGGAGCATCGCAACTCAACCCCACTCCCTCCTATAGCCACTAGAAGCCGCAGCCCATCCGGGCAGCCGCGGGCTGCCGTCCCCGAGCCGAGCTCACCGGCGATCCCCTCTGGATCGTTCCCGCAGCTACGGCCACTCCCACGCCAAGGTGACCCCGCCAGGCCTCCGCCTCTCCTCCGTGAAGCCAATGCGCCTAGCTAGAGCCCCTGGAGCCTCTCCAAGCCGTTGTCTTCTTCAACTCCGGCAACCTCCGCCCTCTGTCGCCGCTGGAGAGGACAAATCCGACGCTGTCCGGCCACCGTTAGCCACCTACGGGTACGGGCAGGTGTGCAAGAACCTTCTCCGTCGATCCCTCCCTCTCGTTTGCCTCCAAGAAGTCTCATCGCTGGCTTGAGCTCCGGCGAATCGTCGTTCCCCTCTGTTTCCCTCTCCCCTCCCTCCAGCCTGACTAACGGGGCCCGGTAGTCAGCCACTCACTATGCGCGTGAAGCGGTATGAGTGGTGGCGCCCCAGGAGATTACGCCTTCGACATCACCCCCCCTCTGTTTTTCTTTTTCAAATTCATTTAAATTCCAGGAGACTCCAAATGGCCATAACTTTTATTCTACAAGTCCAAATGCTGTGATTCTTTTTGCATCGTGTTCTGTGTCCAAAAATCTAACAACACCCAAAAGATGGGATTTTCCCTTGCTGTCTAGATTTTCTGGTAATTTTCAGAAGGTTTCTTGATATTTTCATTTGTGGTTTTTGAATATTTTCAGAGGAACCAGCTTGTCTTGAGGATCACTAGGAGCTTTGTGAACCTCATCAATGCTAAGGCAAGCCACAGTAACATTTTCATGGTGCCACTTCAATATTTATGAAATTCATACTTGAACTTATGAATATTGATGCATTTAATTTAGTTATATAATAAGTATATTCTGTTATATGCTTGTTATGTTAAAATACTTGAACTTCAGAATGTTTGAAGTAAATACTGATGGCAAGATAAGGAGAACTTAGTTGCAAGTGATAAATAAATAATATGGTCATAGAATTTGATGAGTAATTTAAATATTATTTTGCATGAGGTATAATGATGATAATGCTAGAAATGGTTCTGGTATGAGTAAAGAGAGGTTTTAACTAGAATAGTAGCATGAGTTTATCTTGACTCCGTAGGAGCGTGATTGGTGCAGTCTTTGCACGGTTATGTGATGCATATGTTAAGTGATGCATGGTATGGTAGTATGACACCGGTTATTTTCTTTTCACATTAAGTTGAACCTGATTAATAATTCAACTTGAACATGTTGTTGACCGGGTCGTGGTGCCGCTGAAACAAGTCTTTCCCAGTGCAACCACATTTGCCGGTATGGGACGGCCTTAAGGCATTTCATTGTCGTGCCTCTGGTCGGTACCTCAATTTTGGGAAGGTTATGGGCGTGCTGTACCCTGGCCCGGTAGGCAAGCATAACCTTGTGAGCCCATTGTTAAGTTAATTTTGGTACCGGAACCCAGTGTGGATCGTGGCCACGACGGTGGTCGAGGTGTCTGGAGGTAGACACGGGGCCACCCAGGACTAGCCCGGTGGGGTCTGAGTCGGAAGGGCCGGGAGAGTGTCATGACAGTGAAATGGTTTTGTCGGAACGCTGTTGGTCCACCCGAATGGGAGTGTGAGGACATGGGTTTTGTAGTGTGGGTACAGTGTACTAACCTCTGCAGAGTGTTTTTAATCTATCGATAGCCGAGTCCACGGATACGGACACGCTCGAAAGTAAGGTACACCATGGGTCAACAGTTAATAAATATGCACACTAAATTGCACTAAGGATGGCAGTGAGGTCATCGTGTTGAGTTGGACATGAGTTGTCGGGTTGGGATCGCCGTAAGGATCACGGGCCATGAGATGGTCGGGTTGTGATCGCCGTAAGGATCACGAGTATGTTTTGGTAATATTATGCTTGTTGGTCACACCTGGTAAGCAAGTCGGGAGAATGAGTACCTGTTGAGCACTGTCACAACATGTTGGATATATAGTTGCATTGTTGATTAAATTGGATAAGTATCATAATATTGTCTGTCATCTTGTTTATGCTTATTGTGAGCTTGCAAGTACATTCAATGTACTGACCTGGCGTGTCATGCCAGATTTCAGGAAAGTCCCGTTGGAAAGGAGTGCTATCCGAGTCTAGACCGTGTCCACGTCGGTGTCCTTGTGCTATGGAGTCCCGCTATGACGGTGTTCCGCTGCCGAGTAGTTGTCATGATCGAGGCCCCTTTATGTTCACTAAATAATGTACATATTGTTTAGCCGCACCGTATGTGCCGCTTGGCCTTGCTAACTGTTGTAATAGTAACTATGTTCCGCTAGCATGAATAAAGCGGTTGTTTTCTGTACCATGTTGTTGTGTGTTGCCAGAAGACAAGGTCTCTGGGCTGGCAATGCAAGGTAAACCGGTCGCTCTGAGCCGGGGTGCCACAGACGGTAGGTGTGTCCACCCACGGTTGGTGCTGCGGAAGGAGATGCCCCAGTCCGACAAGGGGTGGTCTCGTGCGAAGCTTACTGATGAGCGGGCGACGTTGGTGTTGGAGCAGATGAACGTCAACCTGAAGCCGGGAAACGTGAAGGCGGAAAAAGTGACAGGGGCCATGCTCCTGAGGGAATTCTTGATGCTGCGTGTAGCCCCGCTTCAGGCGCGTACACGCCCCTTTTGGAGGCTTGGGGATGAACAGGACAAGGTTTGCCTGAGCCCGGAAGCCTTGCCTTATGATGAGCTATGTCGGCGTTCTGGGAACGGGGGTCCCCAGACTTGCCTGCCTGCAGCCTGTGGCGTGGCTCAAAGGGGGCCCAACACGGCCCATCTTCATCAACACAAGCTCAAGACCCTCGCGAGGGGCCAAGCCTCGCGGGGCGGACGACAGGGAGCTTCCTCAGGCATGGCCTCGTCAGGCTGGCTCGCGAGGAGGCGGAGAGATCAAGGCGGGGTACCTCACGAGGTGCCCATGATGCAAACCATGACGACCAAGGGCGCCAGGCGGGTGCCAGCCCGCGCAGTGTCCTCCTTTCCTCTTTGGTGCAAAGGGAGCAAGCGCAGGCGAGAGCATCGAGCAAAGGCGTCCATATCGGTGCAACAAGACCAAGACCAGTCCAACGGCAGGAAGGAAGTCATTGTGGAGCCCAAGCCGGCGTCACCACCAGAGCCTTTGACAGGCGAGGACCAACTTTAGTCAGGATAAGTGTACTAGATGTTCCCCTTCAAAATAGCCAATTGTTGGCGCCCTTCCCGCTCAATATTTGGGAAGAGGCCCAGGGCCTCTGCCTATATAAGTAGAGCTAGCCACCATAGTAGAGACATTTGATCGGTAGCTGGATGCACCTTGGACAGAGAGAGAGAGAGAGAGAGAGAGAGAGAGAGAGAGAGAAGGCGATTGAACTCCCCCTAGCAGTTCATCGCACCGGCCAAGAACAGACCCTCGCGAGGCTGTTCTCCCTTGTATTGTTCATCACCATCAGCCCAAGAGGCAATCCACCACACCACAAACTAGAGTAGGGTATTACACCACAATGGTGGCCCGAACTAGTATAAACCATGTGTCTCTTGTGCTGTTCCTTTCGTAGTTTAGATCCTAGCGAGGCGGCGGGGTGCAGATAGGTAGAGGGAAGATTTCCCCGCGCACCCCAGTGTTCGAACCTCAAGGGTCTGCCGGAACCCGAAATCCGACATTTGGCGCGCCAGGTAGGGGTGCGCCGGGATCCACCTTCCGCCACTTCGTGTCCCGTGCATCGTCATCATCATGTCCGGCGACCAGGCGGGCAACCCCGGTCCCTGGGCGGCTTGGCCCACCCACGCAGAGCCGCTCGCCTCGGGCGACCCCATGCCCCAGGCAGCTCGCGGTCCGCAGGGCGCTGCGGGCCGTGGGCGACGCGGACAGGCTTCGACAACCCTCACGATGCGGCAGGCGCGGTCGGCAGCGAGGGCCTCCAACCACGCCGCGGCCGCGACGCCGTACACCCGCCGGGAGCCGGCGAACTCGAGGGCCGCGCTCACGGTGGCCCGGGAGCTACTGCAGTGCAGGCTGCTGGAAGGCGGCCGCGACGTGCTGCTAGAGCGGGTGGCAGAGCTCCTGGGCTTTGCCGCCTCGGGGGGCTCATCCCTTCTGCACCCAGCTCCCACCTCAGGTCCACGGCGGCTCGTGCGGGGGCTCCACACGCGGCCGCGGGCCCCAAAGCTACTCCAACGTCAGCCAAGCTATCAACACCGGGCCAGCGGCAGTGCTGCCTCCGCTCCCGGCCAGCGAAGAAGGACTCGCCGCGACCCACGGCCCCAGCGGGCCGCCGCGCTACCACCCCCAGGTGGGCGCCTCAAGCAGAACCGCATGGCACGCAGAGCACTATGGTGCGGCCTTCGGGATGACGGCCCTAGAAGAATACGTGCCCCACATGATGGACCAAGGGCACCAGCACGAAGGCGAACAAGGCTCGCTCCTCAGCCCAGGCTGGGGGGGACGAGGCGACAGAAGCTGAGCTCTTCCAAGAGCCCCGTGAAGGCCCCACCGGCCACGCTGGAAGCGACGATTATCGGGTACCACTAATTCCTCAGGAGCAGGCATACGTTAATCATGAATTGCAGGAGGTGCAGGTCGCAGCAGCGAGTGGCTGCCCCGCCCCCGCAGTCTCCTACCCCTTAGGAGGAGGGCATCGGGGGCTGCAGGAGAGGGCCCGAGATACGGCATCACCACCGCGGCGTTCGGAGCAAAGCGTTCTCAGGAGGTAGGCCCTCTGCTGGGGAGGTGCCTCAGGGCCTGCCCCTGGCGGAGGACCCGTGGTCGTCGGGGGAACCGCTGGCGACCGCTCTACCCCATCAGCGGCGTCCTGGTTTCCGGTCGTCGTTGATGGCACTAGTGTGTTGCGCAAGGCGGGGCCCTCGTCTGGCGATATGAAACAAGGCCGGTACCTGTGAAGAAGGCCCAGTGCCTGTGAAGCTCGCCGCCCCGTGACACTCTCACGTAATAATGAGTGGGGTTGTACACGCCCGAGTCTCGGGGTGCTGCATCAGCCCCAGGGCTCCCTCCCACGCCCAGTGGCAGCACTTAGCTCCGCGCTGGTGAGAAGACGTCCAAGACTAGACTAGGTGCCGGACGCGGCCTTTTTTGGTTTGCTTTCATTGCTTTTCCCTTTGGTTGTCACTTTCCCCCGCTGGATTTAAGTTGGATTCGAATTTGAGATTTGTGTGTGTTTGGGGAAGGGGGTGTTTAGTCTCGTTCGAGCAATCTCTCGCGTTCCGGTCACCGCTTTGCCTCAGCTGCCTCCCCTCGTGAGCCCCTCACGAGCCGGGTTGGGCCTAGCTTGCGTGCAGCCCAGACTGCCGCCGCCGCATCCTCTCAGGAGGCTTTTACTGCAGATCCTACGGGTTCGATCGGGAGACATTCGAGACGCCACAGCCCTCCACAGGCTATCTCGGGGCCTGCGCGGGACAAAGGTAAACTAGCCAGCCACTTGGCACAGGCGTACGGGTGGTATAGCATCTACTAATACACAGAACACAAGTTTTACATGAGGGGCTCTGAGGGAGTCCCGGACTAGGGGGTGTCCCGATAGCCGGACTATCGTCACGGCCGGACTCCAAGACTATGAAGATACAAGATTGAAGACTTCGTCCGTGTCCGGATGGTACTTTCCTTGGCGTGGAAGGCAAGATTGGCGATACGGATATGTAGATCTTCTACCATTGTAACCGACTCTCTGTAACCCTGACCTATCCGGTGTCTATATAAACCGGAGGGTTTTAGTCCGTAGGAGGAACAACAATCATACCATAGGCTAGCTTCTTGGGTTTAGCCTCCTTGATCTCGTGGTAGATCTACTCTTGTACTACCCGTATCATCAATATTAATCAAGCAGGAGTAGGGTATTACCTCCATCGAGAGGGCCCGAACCTGGGTAAAAACATCGTGTCCCTTGTCTCCTGTTACCATCCGCCTAGACGCACAGTTCGGGACCCCCTACCCGAGATCCGCCGGTTTTGACACCGACATTGGTGCTTTCATTGAGAGTTCCTCTGTGTCGTCACCGATAGGCCCGATGGCTCCTTCGATCATCAACAACAACGCGGTCCAGGGTGAGACTTTTCTCCCCGGACAGATCTTCGTGTTCGGCGGCTTTGCACTGCGGGCCAATTCGCTTGGCCATCTGGAGCAGATCGAAGCTACGCCCGCCATCAGTCAGATTTGGAAGTTTAAACTATACGGCCGATATCCGCGGAGACTTGATCTTCGACGAATTCGAGCCACAGCCAAGCGCGCCGCACTGTCTCGATGGGCATGATCTAGCTCTGCAGCCGAACAGTGCCCTGGAGGCCACACCAGTATCCGCTCCGACCCTTAATCCGGAGCCGGATTCCCCGATCGAGGACGAGTGGTTGGACACCGCCTCGGGGGCTACAATCTCTACGGCGATCGAGCCGAACTCCATCCCTGTCCTTTGCGAAGACCTCGACTCCAGGGTGCCGGACTCCTCTCCGGACTCCGAACCCTCCGCGCCCTTGCCAATCGAATCCGATTGGGCGCCCGTTATGGAGTTCACGGCCGCAGACATCTTTCAGCACTCGCCCTTTGGCGACATCCTGAATTCACTAAAGTCTCTCTCTTTATCCGGAGAGCCCTGGCCGGACTACGGACAGGAAGGTTGGGATGCGGACGACGAAGAAATTCAACGCCCACCCACCACCCACTTGGTAGCCACTGTCGATGATTTAACCGACATGCTAGACTATGACTCCGAAGATATCGACGGTATGGACGACGATGCCGGCGACGACCAAGACCCAGCGCCTACAAGGCACTGGAAGGCCACCTCGTCATATGACATATATATGGTGGACATCCCAAAAGATGGGAGCGGCGATGGAACAACGGAGGACGACCCCTCCAAGAAACAGCCGAAGCACCGACGTCAGCGGCGCCGCTCTAAATCCCGCCACAATAAAAATGGTGATTCCGGCACGAGAGATAATAACACCCTGGACAGTGCCGAAGAGAACCCCCTCCAGCAGGACTCAGCGCAGGAGGAGCGAGAAGCAAGCCCGCACGACAGTGCGGCAGAAAAAGAGGTCGAGGACGATAATTATGCGCCTCCCTCCGAAGATGAGGCAAGCCTCGACGACGGCGAGTTTGTCGTGCCTGAGGATCCCGCTGAACAGGAGCGTTTCAAACGCAGGCTTATAGCCACGGCAAGCAACCTCAAGAAAAAGCAGCAACAGCTTAGAGCTGATCAAGACCTGCTAGCTGACAGATGGACTGAAGTCCTTGCAGCCGAAGAATATGAACTCGAACGCCCCTCCAAAAGCTACCCCAAACGCAGGCCATTGCCTCGACTAGAGGAGGAAGCTCCCAAGTCACCGGCGCACGACATGGCAGACCGACCACCTCGTGGCCGCGTCAGAGAAGCCTCCCGGCCCTCCGCTCAAGCCACACCCCGACGCCGCTCAAAAAGTACCAAGGCACGGGAAAACGCGCCGGACTTGCGAGATATATTGGAGGATAAGGCAAAACATACAAGATCGATCTACGGATCGCGTGGGAGCCCAGCAATGCGGGATGATTACCGTCGCGCCGGACACAGCAAAACCGGCCAGGACGAACATAGTAGACAAAGCTCATATGAGCTACGTCGTGATATAGCCCAATACAGAGGCGCCGCACACCCACTATGCTTCACAGATGAAGTAATGGATCATCAAATCCCCGAGGGCTTCAAGCCCGTAAACATCGAATCATACGATGGTACCACAGATCCCGGTGCGGATCGAGGATTATCTCCTCCATATCCACATGGCCCACGGTGATGATCTACATGCCATCAAATACCTCCCACTCAAGCTTAAAGGACCAGCTCGACACTGGCTCAATAGCTTGCCAAAGAAAATCAATTGGTTGTTGGGAGGACCTGGAAGCAGCATTCCTTGATAACTTCCGGGGCACATATGTGCGACCACCGACGACTATGACCTTAGCCACATAATTCAGCAGCCGGAAGAATCGGCGAGACAATTCTGGACTCGGTTCCTAACAAAGAAAAATCAAATCGTTGACTGTCCGGATGCAGAGGCCCTCGCAACCTTCAAACATAACATCCGCGACGAGTGGCTTGCCCGGCACCTAGGACAGGAAAAGCAAAAATCTATGGCAGCCCTCACAACCCTCATGACTCGCTTTTGTGCGAGAGAGGACAGCTGGCTAGCTCGAAGCAACAACTTGGCCAAACATCCTAATAGTCCGGATACCAAGGACAACAATGGCAGGTCGCGTCGCAACAAGAACAAGCGCCACATTAACGGTGATAATACTGAAGATACGGCTGTCAATGCCGGATTCAGAGGCTCTAAACCCGGTCAGCGGAAGAAGCCATTCAAAAGAAATACCCAGGGCCCGTCCAACTTGGACCGCATACTCGATCGCTTGTGCCAAATACATGGCACCCCGAAAACCAGCCAATCACACCAACAGGGATTGTTGGGTGTTCAAGCAAGCGAGCAAGTTAAGTGCGAACTCAATGACAAGGGCTGCATAGTGATGACGAGGAAGAGCCCGGCCGCCCGAACAATAGAGGACAGAAAGGTTTTCCCACACAAGTGCGGACGGTGAACATGATATACGCAACCCACATACCCAAAAGGGAGCGGAAGCATGCACTACGGGACGTATATGCGATGGAGCCAATCGCCCCAAAGTTCAACCCATGGTCTTCCTGCCCGATCACCTTCGATCGAAGGGACCACCCCACTAGCATCCGTGACGGCGGCTTCGCCGCATTGGTTCTTGACCCAATTATTGACGGATTTCACCTCACCAGAGTCCTGATGGACGGCGGTAGCAGCCTGAACCTGCTTTATCAGGATACAGTGCGCAAAATGGGCATAGACCCCTCAAGGATTAAACCTACAAAGACGACCTTTAAAGGCGTCATACCGGGTGTAGAGGCCAATTGTACAGGCTCATTCACACTCGAAGTGGTCTTCGGATCTCCGGATAACTTCCGAAGCGAAGAGTTAATCTTCGACATCGTCCCATTCCGCGGCGGCTATCATGCACTGCTCGGACGAACCGCATTTGCAAAATTCAATGCGGTGCCGCACTACGCATACCTCAAGCTTAAGATGCCAGGCCCTCGAGGAGTAAACACGGTCAATGGAAACACCGAACGCTCTCTCCGAACGGAGGAGCATACGGCGGCCCTCGCGGCGGAGGTGCAAAGCAGCCTCTCACGGCAATGCTCGAGTCCGGCCACTAAGCGTCCGGACACCGCCAAGCGCGCCCAGAGTAACCTGCAACAAGACCACCTGGCATGATTCAAGCACGAGTAGCAATCCGGCCCCAACCCCAGCCCTTGCGAAATTGCGAAGGTAGTATTACGCGTACATAATTACGCTCTGGAGATACCATGGGCATATGGGGAGGGGCAAGACAACGGCACGTCAAGAATGCGGCTCGACCGCACCAGGGGCTCCCGTTTGTGTCACTTCTTTTTCTTTTTTCTTTTTCTTCCTTTTTTTTACTTTCAGGACTCCGTCTTTGAGAAGTCCTGTCCGGCACTCGAATCGCCGAACTCACGATGCAACAGCCAGGGAAGCGGAAAGCCACGTCGAGTGTTCAGGTGGTCTCTATTACGAGCATTATACCTGTTTTACATATCATCCAGCAGCTTACCCCTGGAGGGGGACATGTTAGATAGTCCCATCCCTTGCTTATCGCACTATTTGTATCGTTCTACCTCCATTGCAGTACCTTTTTGAATAAACAATACACAGCTTTTGCTTATTATTGCTCCACTTCCTTTATATATACATGTGTTCATTTCATGACATGTTGCAACCGTACACTTTGGTACGGCCAATACACCAGGGGCTTAAGTATCCCAAAATTATGGTGTGATAAGTCCGAACACTTTCACAAGTGCGGCACCCCGAACTTATAGCATTATATGAATTAGCTCCGAATCATGTCTTGGGTCAATAGTTGGGTTTGCCCGGCTCCCGTGTTTTGGTACCTTACGTTCCGCTATATCGGCTAAGGTAGCACCGGGAGAACCACTGCGATTGTGCCCCAGTTATGCTGGGTCGAGCACCTCAGTGGAGAAAGCTAAAACTGACCGTCATGATAGGGCGAGAGCGGTCGCTGTTCGAGAGGTTTTTCGGTCCCTAAAGACTTATGCCGCTTAGAGCGAGGAACCGGAATTGTCCGCCAAAGGCGTGGATAGCGCCCGAACTCGGTCTTCCGAATACTAGGGGCTTCACCAAATTTAAAACTATAGAATTCTATGGCTAAGTGAGAGTGTTCAAGCATTATAAGTCTGGTTGCCTTGTTCGTTGTGTTGAGCGCCTCCCTAGATGGACCCATGAATGGGAACAAGAGTGCTCAAGTTTATCCCGAACACCCAAAGACTGTGGCATGGGGGCTGAAGCCAACGACTTGCCATCTCTCAAATTTGATAAACGGCCGCACAGAAGGTAATATTTTAAATTAATAAGCGTTGCTTAGCGCATATGAACAAGTTTTCAGTGTACAGGATAACAAATGCGAGTTTATTCAAAAATTACATCTTTGGAGCACTCGTCCGCTATTCGGCGGGCACCCTTCAGGAGGCCCTCATAGTACATTTCGGGCGTGCGATGCTCATGGCCCTTCGGTGGCCCGTCCGTCACAAGCCTCTCCGCATCCAGTTTGCCCCAGTGCACTTTAGCACGGGCAAGGGCCCGACGGACACCTTCAATACAGACGGGCGCTTGATGACTTCAAGCGCGGACAGCATCCACCACCGCTGCACCAAGCGAAGTAGCTCCGGGCATGGCCTCCAATGGCCACAACCGCGCTATAAGGCCCTTCATGGCCTGTTCGGCGACCTTATGGAGCTCGACCAGCTGTTTCAGCTGGTCGCTCGAGGGCACCGGATGGTCGGCCTCAAAGATAATGAGACCGAACACCTTCTCCGTGGAGCTCCCTCCTGGCGCGGTAGAATGCGGCAGCATCAGACGCACTACGGGGCAAATCTGCGAATGCTCCTGGAGAGCTCCGAATCCGGGTAAGTAACAGGTAATTGACTTTTACATTCTTGCTTTGCATAAAGAATGCCTTACCCGCCGCTATCTTCTTTAGTGCTTCAATTTCTTGGAGGGCTTTTTGGGCCTCGGCCTTAGCAGCTTTGGCACTCTCAAGAGCCGAGGCAAGCTCGGACTCTCGAATCTTTGAGTCACGCTCCAAACCCTCGTGTTTTTTCACGAGAATCTGGAGCTCTTGCCGCACCTCCGCCAGCTACGCCTCCCCTTTCTCTCGCTCACCGCGTTCCGCAGCCGCTTTGTTTTCGGCCACGGACACCGCTTCCCTCAGGGTCGCCACCTCGTTTGTGGCCCCTGCAGTACCAATGTTATTCCTGTTATTTTTTGCAACCAAAACCTTTTTCTATAAGGTATTTCTTTAATAAGGTATTACTTACCTTCCTTGTCCTCGAGCTCCTTCTTGGCTTGTCCGAGCTCGTTCTCGGACCGCTCGAGGTTCTGCTTCAACACATTGACCTCCATGATCGGTCTGAGAGAGGTCGGCGCTGCCTGCATTCCCATATTGACATACTTATGTTAGACTCCTGCGTATATATTTTTAGATCCTTAGTCCGGTTTTTCTTTCCGAACACCGAACTAAGCATCAGGGGCTACTGTCTATGTGGTTATATCTTTACATATTCTAAAAACTTACCTCAAAGCCTGTTAGAAGGCTAGTACAGGCTTCGGTCAGCCCGCTCTTGGTGGACTGAACTGTCCGGATCACCGCACTCATGACAGTGCGGTGTTCCTCCTCGATGGAAGCGCTGTTAAGCGCCTCCTGTAAGCTATCCGGTGCCTCCGGTTGGACGGAGGACACCGGCGTATTACCCTTCTTGCGAAGGATCCACTATCCGGACTTCGGAACCGCTGATGGTTCCGGCATGGAGTCCGGACGAGGGTCTTGCCCCCCGCGCGCCTGGAGTCCGGGAGGTCGCCTTGTGGCACCTCCTGCGCTACCTCCTCTTGACCAAGCCCCCCTTGCGGCCCCGACCGCGGTGTCGCCCGCAGCGTGAGGCGAGGAGGCGGTCGGAAGCGAGGTACTCTCCATTTCCGACGAGCCCAGGGACCCGCTCGATGAATCAGTGAACTCGCCCTTGGGCGGGCTGCACGGTTGTTCGACGTTAGAGAACACTCTGCAATAACAAAAATCCATGGGTATCCGGACACTTACGATCTCGCCAGGGGCTTGGCCCTTGTAGGCCAATCCTCCTCGTCGTCGTCGACGTTGGTGGAGAAGTCCGGAGGAAGGGTTCTTCCTTCTTGGACCCTCCGGCCTCCCGGTTAGGCGGCCTTCCTTTTCTTCTCCTCCCCGGCTGGGGAGGAGCTTCTTCTTCTTCCTCCTCGTCTTGGGAGAAGATTCCGCTTGAATCGACAAGCACCTGGCGTCGGGAGCTCCTTCGAGTTCCCGTGGCCTCCTTCTTGGCCTTCTTCTCCGGCACCACGTACAGCGCCGGAGCCAGCAGCCCGTCAATCGGGCGTCCGCTGGTCTTCGGCAAAGGGCGGACGGTTAATCTGTCCGGGCGTCTTCAGCCAGTCTGTCAAAAAGATTAGGGAGTTTTAGATCCCACGTAGAGTCAATCTATGAAAAAAGAGTCCCGTAAAGGGTAAAATAACTTACGTAAAATAACTTACCTCGCCGGCTGGACGCTGCGAGCTGTATCCGCGATATTTGGTAGCGGATGTTGGGGCTTCAGCGCCCTTGAACAGCACCTTCCAGGCGTCTTCGTACATAGTGTCGAAGAGCCGGCTCAAGGTTTGGTGTTGTGCTGGATCGAACACCCACAAGTTAAAAGCCCGTTGTTGGCATGGGAGAATCCGGCGGATGAGCATCACCTGGATTACGTCGACAAGCCTAAGATTCTTGGCCACCAGGTTTCGGATGCATGTTTGAAGTCCGGATGTCTCGTCCGAATGCCCCCACGTCAGGCCCGTCTCTTTCCATGACAAGAGCCGTGTGGGGAAGCCAGATCTGAATTCGGGGGCCGCCACCCATTTGGTGTTGCGGGGCTCGGTGATGTAGAACCACCCCGATTGCCACCCCTTTATTGTCTCCACGAAGGCGCCTTCGAGCCATGGGACTTTGGCCATCTTTCCAACCATGGCGCCTCCGCACTCCGCTTGACGGCCGCCCACTACCTTCGGCCGGACGTTGAAGATCTTCAGCCATACGCCGAAGTGGGGCTGGATGCAGAGGAAAGCCTCGCACACGACGATAAACGCCGAGATGTTGAGGATGAAATTCGGGGCCAGGTCGTGGAAGTCCAGGCCGTAGTAGAACATGAGCCCCCGGACAAATGGGTGAAGAGGAAAACCTAGTCCGCGGAGGAAGTGGGGGAGAAACACCACCCTCTCATGGGGCCCAGGGGTCGGAATGAGCTGCCCCTCGTCGGGAAGCCTGTGCGTGATGTTCCCGGACAAGTAACCGGCCTCCCGCAATCTTGCGATGTGCCCCTCCGTGACGAAGGAGGCCATCCACCTGCCTCCCGCTCCTGACATGATTGGAGAAAGGTCGAGGTGGGATGTGCGGACTTGTGCGCAGGAGCTCGAGTGCGCGGAAATTGATAAGCAAAGGAGGAAGAAGGCGTAGGTGAAAAGGTGGATCCTTATCCCCTTATATAGACGGACGAAGCTATGCGTCCCCCACCAGCCTGGTAAAACTCGCTTATTTCCCAAGCGCCGTAATCAATGGCGCGGATGGGTTACCCACGTCCGTATTGATGAGAATCCCGGAATAGGGGGGCACGATCTATGCTTTGATAAGACGTGCCAAGGAAACCGCCTTGCTAAACACGCTGAGGTGGGAACAGTAAAAAACGATTCATATAAAGGCCTTGCCGTGGTGTGATGTCACGCCGCGAATCGTCGACAGATCTGTGCAAAATTATTCTCTCTACGGTGTTATGTGGAACTTGTTTTGCGAGCGGACACTATCCTTGTGTTCAAAACCTTCTATGAAGTATTCGGAGGAGGAACTCGCCTCGCAATGCGAAGACAATCAACGCGCGGACTCATCGTCATTGAAGCCTGGTTCGAGGGAGCTCTTGAGGAGTCCCGGACTAGGGGTGTCCGGATAGCGGACTATCGTCACGGCGGACTCCAAGACTATGAAGATACAAGATTGAAGACTTCGTCCCGTGTCCGGATGGGACTTTCCTTGGCGTGGAAGGCAAGCTTGGCGATACGGATATGTAGATCTCCTACCATTGTAACCGACTCTGTGTAACCCTAACCTATCTGGTGTCTATATAAACCGGAGGGTTTTAGTCCGTAGGAGGAACAACAATCATATCATAGGCTAGCTTCTAGGGTTTAGCCTCCTTGATCTCGTGGTATATCTACTCTTGTACTACCCGTATCATCAATATTAATCAAGCAGGAGTAGGGTATTACCTCCATCGAGAGGGCCCGAACCTGGGTAAAAACATCGTGTCCCTTGTCTCCTGTTACCATCCGCCTAGACGCACAGTTCGGGACCCCCTACCCGAGATCCGCCGGTTTTGACACCGACAGGCTCCCCCTCCCAAAATGCTCTCACAACCGTCAGGGCAAAACCTGAGCTCTATTCGTGCAGGAAACAGGAACGGTGCGCAGTCAGTCGGATAAATCCCCCAATGCATCCTCAGGGGCACCTCCTGAATTGTCACTGGCGTCGTTGGCCTCGCCGTCGCTCTTTGCGTCGTCACCTCTCCTCCACCAACCTGTTGGCTCTGACCGACCGCGCCTCCAGCCGAGTCACCACGTCGGTGAAGAACTGAAGGTTGCCGGCGTAGTTAACTGCGTGTGGCTCGCCAACAGCCGCCTCGTAGATGTTACCCAAGGCTGTGTTGGCTCTCTCCCGGAGTGTGGTGAGCATGGGG
>JAHIAM010001349.1:0-83979 GCA_021605205.1 Aegilops longissima | reverse complement strand
CGACGGGTCGCAGTGGAGAAAAATCGAGAGAAATATCGGGATGAGTTTGCAAAGGACCCAAGGAACGTATGGTTTGCTTTAAGCGCGGATGGCATTAATCCTTTCGGGAGCAGAGCAGCAATCACAACACCTGGCCCGTGACTATGTATGTATAACCTTCCTCCTTGGATGTGCATGAAGCGGAAGTTCATTATGATGCCGTTCTCATCCAAGGCCCTAAGCAACCCGGCAACGACATTGATGTGTACCTAAGGCCATTAGTTGAGGAACTTTTACAGCTGTGGAATGGAAACGGTGTACGTACGTGGGATGAGCACAAAAAGGAGGAATTTGACCTAAAGGCGTTGTTGTTCGTGACCATCAACGATTGGCCCGCTCTCGGTAACCTTTCGGAGACGACAAACAAGGGATACCACGCATGCACGCACTGTTTACTTGACACCGATAGTATATACCGGAAGCTGCAGAAGAATGTGTACAGGCCATCGCCGATTTCTTCCGACCAACCATCAATGTCGAAAGAAAGGCAAGCATTTCAAAGGCGAGGCAGATCACCGGAAGAAGCCCGCCATGCGCATCGGTGATCACGCATTTGCTATGGTCAATGATTTACACGTAATCTTTGGAAAGGGTCCCGCGGACTAGCTGTTCGAATGACGCTGAGAATCACGCACCCATGTGAAAGAAGAAATCTATATTTTGGGACCTACCCTCTGAAAGACCTAGAGGTCCGCTCTTGATCGACGTGATGCACGTGACGAAGAACCTTTGCGTGAACCTGCTAGGCTTCTTGGGCGTGTATGGGAAGACAAAAGATACACCGAGGCACGAGAGGACCTGCAACGCTTGCACGAAAAAGAGGGCATGCCTCGAAGCAAGATGAAGGTCCCGCCAGCTCGCTCTTACGAAGAAGAGAAAGAAATATTCTTTCAATGCCTGCTCAAGATGAAGGTCCCGACCGCTTCTCGTCGAATATAAAGGGAATAATAAATATGCGGAGAAAAAGTTCCGAACCTAAAGTCTCATGACTGCCACGTGATTATGACGCAACTGCTTCCGGTTGCATTGAGGGGCTTCTACCGAAAACGTCCGATTAGCCATTGTGAAGCTATGTGCATTCCTCAATGCAATATCTCGAAGGTGATCGATCCAGAAATCGTAGCAACGCTAAGGAGTGATGTGGCGCAATGTCTTGTCGGTTTGAGCTGGTGTTCCCACCATCCTTCTTCAATATCATGACGCACGCCCTAGTTCATCTAGTCGACGAGATTGTCATTACGGGGCCCGTATTTCTACACAATATGTACCCCTTTGAGAGGTTCATGGGAGTCCTAAAGAAATATGTTCAGAACCGTGGTAGGCCGAAGGAAGCATCTCCATGGGCCATCAAATGAGAGGATGTCATCGGGTTTTGTGTTGACTTCATTCCTGGCCTTAATAAGATAGGTCTCCCTAAATCGCGGTATGAGGGGAGACTGACCGAAAAGGCACGCTTGGAAGAGACTCAATAATATGCAGGGACGGATATTCTTGGTCTCAAGCACACTACACAGTTCTACTGTAACTCTACCTTGGTGACCCGTATGTCTATGAACACAAGAACGATCTGCGCCCAAACACCCGGAGCAAGTCGACGATCGGATTACATGTGAACACATCAAGACTTTCAGCAGTTGGTTGGAAACACGTCTCGGAGGTGACATCACTGTTTGTGATGAGTTGTACTTGTTGTCCAGGGACCATCTTCGACTGTAATGATTTGGAAAGGATACGAGATAAATGGGAATACATTTTACACGATTGACCAATATGAAAAGAGCACCAACCAAAACAGCGGTGTTCGCTTTGATGCAGCAACCGACAAGGAAATGACACATATTATGGTTACATAGTAGACATATGGGAACTTGACTACGGAGTAGATTTTAAGGTCCCTTTGTTTAAGTGCAAGTGGGTCAATCTGTCGAGGCGGGTGCAGGTAGACCCACAAGATGTAATGACAACAAGGATCTGAAAATCTTGGGTACACCGACGAACCGCTCGTCCTAGCCAATGATGTGGCACAGGTTATCTATGTGAAGGACATGTCTACTGACCGAGGAAAAGAAAAGATAAGGAAGCGAATACATCATACAATGAGCCAAAGCGCCACATAGTTCTTTCAGGAAAAGGGACATCCCAGGAGTGGAGGGCAAGACAGACATGTCTCAAGAGTATGAAAAGTTTCATGAAATTCCCCCTTCAAAGTCAAGGCTGACCCAAGCATCCTGATAAACGATGAAGATTATCCATGGTTACTGGCGCAATAAGCAAACGACACAAGCGAAGAAAAGTGAAGACTTTCTCCGCAACTATTATGATGATACCATGCCAACTTTGTAACACACGAGTATGATACCATTGTCCGCTTTGTTCATGAACATGCTATGCCAACTTTTTCAGAGTTCATTTGAAAACTATGAATTTGAAAACCTCGCCAACCAAGGGCGCCAAACCGGTTTATAAGCCCGTCCCTCTACGCCTTTGTTGAGCTCACAAACTTGTGATTCACACAAATTTCAAAGAATTCAAATTTTATAAAACAAATGGCACAAACAGAAAGTTTATAATTGTTCTAAAACAAATGGCACTAATAGAAAGTTTATAATTTTGCTGACCTAAAAGCAACAAGAATTAAAAATAAAGCAAAAACCAAAAGAAAATAAATAATGCAGAAAACAAAACAAAAAACTTGAAAAAAATAGCAACAATAAGCATTTTGTTGTAAGTAGAAACAAAATAAAATAAATAAAGCAACAAAGAAAACAAAAAAAGTGTTTTCAATTTTAAAACTAATGGCACAAACAGAAAGTTTATATTTTTCTAAAACTAAAAGCACTAACAGAAGTTCATAATTTTGCTGACCTAAAAGCAAAAAGAATTAAAAATAAAGCAAAAACCAAAAGAAAATGAATAATGCAGAAAACAAAACAAAAAACTTGAAAAAAATAAAATAGCAACAATAAGTATTTTGTTGTAAGTAGAAACAAAATAAAATAAATAAAGCAACAAAGAAAACAAAAAAGTGTTTTCAAATTTTAAAACTAATGGCACTAATAGAAAGTTTATATTTTTCTAAAACTAAAAGCAAAAAGAAATAAAATATAAAGCAAAAAAAGTGCCACCTACCGGGCCCCACGGCCTGAATACGACTAGAAACCCTATGGGCCAGATTCAGGCCCGCTGAAGGCCCAAAGAGCCCACAGCATAGGTGGCGAGATAGGCCCAAAGCCTGCTTTAGAGAGGAGCTCGAGAGGGAGCCCCACCGCACCTTATAAACTGGTGCGGCTCCTCTCAACTAGCGAGGTGGGACTAAACATTTGGCGCGGGGCAGCACATGGTTTTGGTCCCGGTTGGTGGCACCAACCGGGACTAAAGGAGGCATTGGTCCCGGTTCGGGGCTCCAACCAGGGCTAATGCCCCCTTTAGTCCCGGTTGGTGCCACCAACCGACCAAAGGTCGCCGCTTCCGCCTTTGGGCTGCTGAAAATTGGCCTTTGGTCCCGTTGGTGGCACCAACAGGGACTAAAGGGGCATTAGTCCCGGGTCGAGGCACCAACCGGGGCCAATGCCCTTGCTATATAACCAGGACTTGTGAAAATTTCACATCTCCTCGCCAGTTCCCTCGACGACGCCGAGCTCATCGACGCCGCCAGTTGCCCAGATCGACGCCGTCCGCTGCCCCGCCGCCGCCTTCGCCGTCTGCTGCGCCGCCGCTGCGCGCGCTGCTTCGCCGCCGCTTCGCCCTGCCCGCCGCCAGCGCTGCCTCCGACGCCGCCCGCCGCCGCCGCCGTCGTCGTCGCCCGCCTTCGTCGTCGCCACCACGCCTGCCCTGCCCGCCCGAGCCCGTCGTCGCCTCGCCCGAGCCCGCCGTCCTCGTCGCCCCTGCCTCGCCGCCTCGAGCCCGTCGTCGCCCCTCCTGCCTCACCGCCCGAGCCCGTCGTCGTCGCCTCGCCGCCGCCGACGCCTCACTCGCCGCCGTCGCCCTCGCCGGCCGCCTCATTAATGAGCCGCCACGTCGAGCCGCCCCGTTTTTATTTTATTAGTTTATTTTTTTGTTCATATGTGATGTATATGTGTATGTGGCTATAATGTATATGTTTTTATTTTATTAGTTTAGTTTTTGTTCATATATAGAAAGTTACAATTTTAATTAGGTTAGTGCATTTTAATTAGGTTAGTGTAGAGGAAAAGTAAAATAAGGAAAAGGAAGAAAAGAGGAAGAAGGAAGAAGGAAGAAGGAATAAGGAAAAGGTTAGTGCATTTTATCCTTCTCCTCTATTCCTTTCTTCTTCTCCTCTTCTTTTTCTTCTTTTTCCTCTCATTCTTTTTCTTCTTCTTCTTCCTTCTTCCTTCTTCCTCTTTTCTTCCTTTTCCTTATTTTCCTTTCTCGAGGGATAAGAAGAAAAAGAAGAGGAGAAGAAGAAAGAAAGGAATAGAGGAGAAAGAAGAAACTTTGACACGAGGGGGGGTACCGATACCCCCTCCCCGATAACATTATTTTCCCATGTATATGTATGTTGCGTCGTTGTCGATATAACGAGTGTGTCGAGGATCGCCGAGGGTCGAGGGTCGGGAACTAGGGTAGAGGGTCGAGGGTCGTTAAGGGGTCAAGGGTCGAGGTTTCAGGTCGAGGTTCCTATAGTGTCAAAGTATTCAAGAAATCCATGGCTTCATCATTAGCGGAAGTAACCATGGCATGATGGTATTAAGTCCTCCAAAGTTGTTCGAATGGAGTCCTGATAGGATAATTTGCCTTTTGCTGAACTTTGTACCAAAAAGCTAATTATCCTATCCGGGACTCCGCTCCAAAACAACTTTGGAGAGCTTCACCATCATGCACCTGCATTTCTACCTAATGATGAAGACATGGTTTTGTTGAATCTTTGACACTAGGCAACCTCCCGACCCTCGGCGATCTTCGACCCTTGACCTCGACCGCCGGGCGATCCACGACCTCTACCCTATCATGGCGCCGATGCCCACGCCACTTGTGGGACATAGATGTACTGTTCAACGCCGACCCCTCCCGATAGCTTCAACACGTGGGGGGTCGATGTCGCACCCTCCTAGCTTGAAGCGCTCGAGGCCACCCCTAACCCTTGAAGCGTTGTCGAGGCCACCCCAAACCCTAGAGAAGCAGCGTCGAGGCCACTAATATGATTCCTTATTGTGATTAGCTAGCTAGTTCTACGTTGGCACTAATATATCCATATCTGTCATGTTTGAATAATAATTGCCATGTTGTAAATATTTGTAGAAACTATGGACACCCCCGAGACGAAGCACAAGAAGCGTTGTTGAGGGACATAATCGCACACGGAAGTGATGCCGCCTCCTCGATGATGTTTCTCAACGCCGACAATGATGGTCCTGAAGGAGAGGTGAAGAAGCAGCTGGCTATGATTTACATGGTCCGATGACCCAATGCCGTGCAAGAAGGAGAGGGTGAAGAAGTAGACCGTGAGGACGGCTCGGTGATCACCAAACCAAGTCCGCCAGGTATATATATTAGTTAAGCCTGTGCTGACTAGCTCTCGCCTTTGTTTTGGTATATATGTACACATATTAATTAACTCTCGCCTTTGTTCTTTTTCTAGCCCTCCGGATCGAGCACAACTTCGTAAAGAGACGAGGCCCAAGAAAAAGTTGAGCTCGGATGAAAAGTTTGAGATCATACAAATCGCAAGCTGACGGCCAACCGATTGAACCCTACCGGACAAAGAAGGCATTTGTTGCTCAAGGGGGTTCTGGTTAGGGACAAGATCCCGATCAGCATCCACCAATGGTATAAGCCTAAGAACGAAGACCCCGAGGTGTCTTGTGTCAATGATATGCGGAAAAATGATCTTTGGACCGAGCTGAAGTCAAATTTTACCCTACCGCCAGAGGATGATCCGGAGAAGCCAGTAATAGAGCCATTAATCAAGTCTTTTGCTCTTAAGAAGATGGCAGAACTATTCAGGAATTGGAAGAAAGACCTCAATACATATGTCGAAAAAATGAGACACCAGAATTCACGGGCAAATATGAGAAGATCGAGATGATCGCCCGCATTTGTGGCCTACAAGACATCGGAAAAGAGTAAAAGATGTCAGCGACAAACAAGAGAAATGCTGTGAAGAAGAAGCTTCACCATCGCACGGGTCGTGGCTACCTCATAGCCCGCCTAAGTGGACCAAGGCTGAGAATGATCTGCTTGATAAAGGGATCGAACCCGAGACAATGAACTGGCCGACCGCTGTCGGACTTGGTTCTTCGGGCATGGATCCTTGGACCCTATAACGGGAAGTGCATTTGGACGGACGAACAATTGGACATACCAGTCAAGAGGCTTAAGCATTATATCGAAGCAGCGCAGCAAGGGAAGTTCGCTCGAGACAGGGAGAAGGACGAGCTCACAATGGCCCTCGGGAATCTCGAGCACCCTAGACGGACACGAGGCACGCCAGCTCCCTTTCGTGGAAGGCTGGATTTCGACGCAGGGGTTACAAAACCCATGAGAGGAGGAAGAAACTGGAGCAGAGCCTAATGCAGCGCTGCACGAAAGGGTAATGGGGCTAGAGGAATGAGAAGAGGAACGAGAAGCAGCAGATCACAACAAACGACCTGTCAAGCTTCCCCGGTTACCCGCCATCTCGGCGGAGAAGCAGCGTGGCTTCCACCGAGCTGCTTCAGCCAGAGCAGCATGCCTTGACGGCTCCTGCCAGCTATCCCGTAGATGCTATCACGGATGCTGAAAGTTGCCACCTTATGGCGCAATGGAGCAATTTGAAGGTCAAGGCGGTTGTTGGCTCTGCTTATCCTACTAAACCCGACTCAACTTTTCACCGCCGCCGATTCCGTAAGGATATGCTAAGGTGATGGTCGATGAAATAACGGAGGATTTGAGGAGCTCGTCTTGACCACCCTACCGGTGAAGGGAGTATCGGCTGGGTTCGCTCAAGACTCCATGCCTATGGCGGAAGGATCTCATCAACCTTCCGAACTGGGCGCCTCCGCCTCCTCCTCCTCCTCCGGCGAGTCAGGCGCCCGCCTCCTCCACCGCCTCCTCCTCCGTGAGTGACGATCAGGGCACTCGGCCGGCTCCTTCTCCGGCGCGGGCGGCACTCCGTCTCCTTCTCCGCCTGCACCGGCGCGTCCGGCAGCCAGCCTCCTCCTTCTCCGCCTCGCCGGCAAGGGCGGAAGAGACCCGCCGCCGCTCCGGCTGCTCCGCGCGTCGTAGTCCTTCTCCTCCGCCTCGTAAGCAAGGAAAGAAGACATCCGCTCTGTCTGCTCTGCCGCGCCTAGTAGTACAACCAAAGGAGGAGGAGATACTGATTCGGTCCTTCTCAAGACTCGGAGAAGTTACCGACGAGAGGAGCGAGGAGGAAAACGCGAAGATCGCGCAGACCGAAGTGGATGACTGGTTTCAAGGGTTGAAAGCAAAGAGACATCCACCTCCGGAGGAGAAGGTAGATCCGGTCAAAGCGAAGCGCACTCTGCTGCCCCGCAAAACCACCCAAGTCTCCGCCAAAGGCAACTATGAGCGCATTATTGAAAGGCATTTGCCAAGCGGAGAGATCGGGAAGTACTGTCGGTGATCAAAGGATGAAAGAACGACGATCTGGGAAAAAATTGCCCAGCTCGGCGAACAAGCGAAGCAATCGTGCCCCCGCTCAAGGTGCTCGCTAGCGACATCGCCGATCCGAGGATGGTGCCCGGTTATGGCAATCTGAAGATTACCTGCCCGACGATGTACAATTTGATTTCTTGGAGGTGCAGATACAAAGATACGAGTACGGAAGCCTCTCGTCAAAGATGAAAGCTCTCTAACAACGATGATGCGAAGATTGCATGATTGGTACATGAAAACCTGCAAAGAGTCCGAGGGGAGGAATACTTTGTATGTGAGAGTTAAAAGGAGCATGACCTCCTTGGAATTGAACTGTTGCCTATTCCATTTGAGGAGTTCTATCAGTTTTCAATCAATTGGCCCTCGATAAAGCAACGGTCACCTGCTACTGTCTGTAAGTAGTACTACTTCTGTCATTAAGTATCTCTATATAACTCAGCTCTTTCATTGCATGTATTTATAAATATCCTCACTATATTATGCAGATTGAAGATCGCAGAAATGAAGAAAAACAAGTGGGTGATATTGGGTTCATTAACACATATCTCATCGATGCAAATGAGGTTGAATATCGTGCCAAGGAAACCGAGGCCAACTTGCTACGATCGTTGGAAATAAATGAACACAAAAATACAATACTCTTTCCTTACAACTACACGTGAGTGTTACTGTCTTGTGGCATATTCGGTTTCCTTATTTAGTCCAGGTTATAGAAATGTAATATTGATGAGTTATGCATGCGCAAGCAGGTTCCACTATATTCTCCTAGAGATTAAGCTTGAGCAGGGTAGTAACTGTCTTAGACTCGAGACTAAAAGATCCCAAGGAGTATGCGGAAATGACTGAAATGCTCGAGAAGTAAGTTAAATCGATCATTATCCACCATATCAGCAACTTTGTTCATTTCTGATATCAAGTAATTGTTTTCTTTGTATGGCAGGGCTTGGGGAAAATTCACCAAAAAGCTCCGGACTACCAAGAAGCTGCAATTTAGACACCAAAGTAAGTACTATATAGTAGCATATTCCACGCGCATCTCCTAGTGATTCAAGCGCTAGTTTCATCAATACCATTTAGCATGTGCTTGCTAATTATCAGTTTGATTGACCTCTGTTTCTTGTAAAGTGGTTGTGGCAGGAACAAGGGAATGATTTCTGTGGATACTACGTTTGCGAGTCCATCCGCCACACGACCTGTGAGAGGGCTACTCCGACAAACAATTTGAAGTGCGTAAATAAAAATATTCACAATTTTATTTTATTACCATCATTTGTGTTGAGTTTCATTCATTCATATATATATATATATATATATATATATATATATATATATATATATATATATATATATATATATATATATATATATATATATATATATATATATGTATTGACCCTTTCTTAAAATTAGATGTTTCGAAGCGGATGAACTCCTAGCACCAGATCGCATACGAGCAATTCAAGAGGAATTGGCGGCATTCTTTCTTGACTATGTGATCGCTGAAGACGGGAATACCATGTGGACCACGCGTCCGTATTGTAAAAGATAATTATTGTATATATGTAGCGGTAGTGTCGGATAGATATACGAGAACTTGTTGTTCGACCAATCTCTCGGAGAAGGAGAGGTGGTCGATATCACTTCTCTCTGTATGCATATATATGTTCATGACGATCTTCTGTTTGCTTAATTACTAGCTAGCTAGCATGTCTAGTTAGTCCTCTCTATACGTATGTATAGTACGAAGCGCCGACTGCAAGCACGGACAAAAGAAAGGACACTTTTCTCTATTAATTAGCTAGCTATAGCACAATATATGAAACACCTAAATTAACCCCCAAAACCCCCAAACCCCCCTTTTGAAAAATAAAACAAAACCAGAGCTAAATAAATGCTGACGCGTGGATGCTTATTGGTCCCGGTTGGTGCCACCAACCGGGACCAAAGGCCCTCCCGCTCTGGCTCAGCGGACAGGCCACGTGGAGGTTTGATCTGTCCCGGTTCGATAGAACCGGGACTAAAGGGTGAGGGTATTAGTACCGACCCTTTAGTCCCGGTTCATGAACCGGGACTAAAGGCCCTCACCAACTGGGACTATAGGCCCTTTTTCTACTAGTGATATCTGCATATGCTAGGCTCGTCAAGTTTAACCTGAGTATTCCGCGTGTGCAAAACTGGCTTGCACCCGTTGTAGATGGACGTAGAGCTTATCACACCCGATCATCACGTGGTGTCTGGGCACGACGAACTTTGGCAATGGTGCATACTCATGGAGAACACTTCTTGATAATTTGTGAGAGATCATCTTAAAATGCTAACGTTAATTAAAGTAAGATAAGATGCATAAAGGATAAACATCACATGCAATCAATATAAGTGATATGATATGGCCACCATCATCTTGTGCTTGTGATCTCCATCTCTGAAGCACCGTCATGATCACCATCGTCATCGGCGCGACACCTTGATCTCCATCGTAGCATCGTTGTCGTCTCGCCAACTATTGCTTCTACGACTATCGCTACCGCTTAGTGATAAAGTAAGGCAATTACAGGGCGTTTGCATTTCATACAATAAAGCGACAACCATATGGCTCCTGCCAGTTGCCGATAACTTGATTACAAAACATGATCATCTCATACAATAAAATATAGCATCACGTCTTGACCATATCACATCACAACATGCCCTGCAAAAACAAGTTAGACGTCCTCTACTTTGTTGTTGCAAGTTTTACGTGGCTGCTACGGGCTGAGCAAGAACCGTTCTTACCTACGCATCAAAACCACAATGATAGTTCGTCAAGTTAGTGTTGTTTTAACCTTCGCAAGGACCGGGCGTAGCCATACTCGGTACAACTAAAGTTGGAGAAACTGACACCCGCCAGCCACCTGTGTGCAAAGCACGTCGGTAGAACCAGTCTCGCGTAAGCATACGCATAATGTCGGTCCGGGCCGCTTCATCCAACAATACCGCCGAACCAAAGTTTGACATGCTGGTAAGCAAGATGACTTGTATCGCCCACAACTCACTTGTGTTCTACTCGTGCATATAACATCTACGCATAAAACCTGGCTCGGATGCCATCGTTGGGAAACGTAGTAATTTCAAAAATTCCTCGCACACGCAAGATCATGGTGATGCATAGCAACGAGAGGGAGAGTGTGTCCACGCACTCGTGAGACCGAAAGCGGAAGCGTTATGACAACGCCGTTGATGTAGTCGTACGTCTTCACGATCCGACCGATCCAAGCACCGAACGTACGTCACCTCCGTGTTCTGCACACGTTCAACTCGATGACGATCATCGGACTCCGATCCAGCAGGGTGTCGGGGATGAGTTCCGTCGGCACGACGGCGTGGTGATGATGATGATGTTCTACCGATGCAGGGCTTCGCCTAAACTCCGCGACGATATGACCGAGGTGGAATATGGTGGAGGGGGGCACCGCACACCGCTAAGGAACGATCACGAAGATCAACTTGTGTGTCCTAGGGTGCCACCCTACCCCCGTATATAAAGGAGCAAGGGGGAGGCTGGCCGGCCCTTGTGGGCGCGCCAAGGCGGAGGAGTCCTCCTCCTAGTAGGAGTAGGACTCCCTCTTTCCTATTCCTACTAGGAGGGGAAAGGAAGGGGGGTAGGGAGAGGGAAGAGGGGCGCCGCCTCCTCTCCTAGTCCACCCGGACCAGAGGGGAGGCGCGCGCCCATCCTGGCTGCCCTCTCTCTCCACTAAAGCCCATAAGGCCCAATACTCCTCCGGGGGGTTCCGTAACCTCCCAAGACTCCGGTTTTCTCCGAAATCACCCAGAACACTTCCGGTGTCCGAATATAGTCGTCCAATATATCGATCTTTATGTCTCGACCATTTCGAGACTCCTCGTCATGTCCGTGATCACATCCGGGACTCCGAACAACCTTCGGTACATCAAAACTTTTAAACTCATAATAAAACTGTCATCGTAACGTTAAGCGTGCGGACCCTACGGGTTCGAGAACTATGTAGACATGATCTAGAACTGTTTCTGGTCAATAACCAATAGTGGAACCAGGATGTTCATATTGGCTCCTACATATTCTACGAAGATCTTTATCGGTCAAACCGCAAAACAACATACGTTGTTCCCTTTGTCATCGGTATGTTAGTTTCCCGAGATTCGATCGTCGGTATCCAATACCTAGTTCAATCTCATTACCGGCAAGTCTCTTTACTCGTTCCGTAATACATCATCTCACAACTAACTCATTAGTTGCAATGCTTGCAAGGTTTAAGTGATGTGCATTACCGAGAGGGCCCAGAGATACCTCTCCGATAATCAGAGTGACAAATCCTAATCTCGAAATACGCCAACCCAACATGTACCTTTGGTGACACCTGTAGAGCTCCTTTATAATCACCCAGATTACGCCAGACGCTTTGGTAGCACACAAAGTGTTCCTCCGTAAACGGGAGTTGCATAATCTCATAGTCATAGGAACATGTATAAGTCATGAAGAAAGCAATAGCAACATACTATACGATCAAGTGCTAAGCTAACGGAATGGGTCAAGTCAATCACGTCATTCTCCTAATGACTTGATCCCGCTAATCAAATGACAACTCTTTGTCCATGGCTAGGAAACATAACCATCTTTGATTAATGAGCTAGTCAAGTAGAGGCATACTAGTGACACTCAGTTTGTCTATGTATTCACACATGTATCATGTTTCCGGTTAATACAATTCTAGCTTGAATAATAAACATTTATCATGAAATATGGAAATATATAATAACTTTATTATTGCCTCTAGGGCATATTTCCTTCAGAAACAGCACAAGACCATGCACCCTGCTAGATAGTTCCCTATTTGTTCTTTCATGTAGAATTGTACAAACTTGTTTGTTCTGTGGTAGTGTTGAGACTTGATTCTTTTGTTTTTTGAAGTGGTGGTGTTGAGACTTGCATGTAACCTGTGTTGATATAATACAGTTCTTGTTTTTTCCGAGTTACAAAAAAGACATATCTCTTTTAGTTTTTCTCTGGCGAAAGAGACGACATTCAACAAATCAGAAAATCGATGAAAATATATCTACAGTTCGATAGCCTAGCCAAAGTCAAGAATATCGGAGCAAATGTTAACATTCCTTCCTACACCAAACAAACTACATATCATACATATGTGCATGTCAGGACCAGCTTCCTCCTTCTAGGGGAAGATTAAACCTCAATCATCGCATGTCCACCACCATGAGGTGCTCCCTCCTCTTGTGCCCAGAAGTGACAATAAAGTTTTTTCCTTGTGTTCCGCTTTTAGACTCTTTGAATAATGCTAATTTTTCATTATCAAATTCTCAGTTTCAATACTTCAAATTTAAAATGTTTTGTGGGCTTACATCTCTATTCTAGTGGCTGTAATACAAAGTCAAGATGGGGTGTGTAATGACGGTCTTGTACCAAAGATCACCATACACTCGCCAAAATGACAGGTCTCAACTGTTATTAATAAGTGAGGTTATTTTGTTTATCACAACATAATGATATATTGGGAAAAGTGTCGAGGGAAGATTGATCCATGAATTGGGGTCTTCGGAGACTCTCCGGGGTCAGCTCCAAACTTCTCTTCCTTGACGTCATCGCCAGTCAATGGAGTAATCAGGCTTGACCCTAGGTTCTTAGACTAGTCTTGGAGCCATGTGCCTCTACCCTTGATGTCACGCCCAATATGCGACCCTATCCAAAAGGAACTCGGCGGTCCCACCAAGGATAGACCCGCATATTGGAACGCTTTTGCAAGGTGGATATCATTACATCAACATTACATAATAGTGGGGATACATACATAAGGCACAAATGCCACAAGAATACAACATCATCATACAAGAACAACATCCGGCTACGGATGAAACATAAACAGAAACTCAAACAATATCCACCCTGCTAGCCCAGGCTGCCGACCGAACCTATCCCCGATCAAGAAGAAGCGGAAGAAGAACTCAATACAAGCAAACATCGCCTCACGCCATGATCATCGCAAACCTGCACCTGCAACTGGTGGTGTAGTAATCTGTGAGCCACGAGGACTCAGCAATCCCATTACCATGGGTATCAAGACTAGCAAAGCTTAATGGGTAAGGAAGAGGTAAAGTGGTGAGGTTGCAGCAGCGACTAAGCATATATGGTGGCTAACATACGCAAATGAGAGCGAGAAGAGAAACAAAGGAACGATCGCCAACTAGTAATGATCAAGAAGTGATCCTGAACTCCTACTTACGTCAGACATAACCCAGAAACCGTGTTCTCCTCTCGATCAGCCCCGAAAAGAGACACTCACGGTTACGCACACGGTTGGTGTATTTTAGAAGAGTTTGCTTCACGTTTACTACAACCGGATATTAACAAATTCCCATCTGCCACATAACCGCGTGCACGGCTTTCGAAAGTTTATTCCCTACAGGGGTGTCCCAACTTAGCCCATGATAAGCTCTCGCGATCAACGAAGGATATTCCTTCTCCCCGGGAAGACCCGATCAGTCTCGGAATCCCGGCTACAAGACATTTCGACAGAATAAAACAAGACCAGCAAGACCTCCCGGGTGCCGACACCACGATAGTAGCCGCAGATCTCGCCTCGTGCCACGACCGGATGAGCAGTCCGTACAACTAAAACCAGCCCTCAAGTTTCCCCGAGGTGGCGCTGCAAAGGGCTCTAGTTTGGACCAACACTTAGACAAGCATTGGCCCGGGGGGGGGGGGCTGAATAAAGATGACCCTTGGGTTAATTACTCCCAAGGGAAATGTAGGTGGTGGTGAGGCAAATGGTAAAACCAATGTTGGGCCTTGCTGGAGGAGTCTTATTCAAAGCGAACTGTCAAGGGGGTCCCATAAATCACCCGACCGCGTTAGGGACGCAAAATCCGGGAACATAATACCGATATGACGGAAACTAGGGCGGCAAGAGTGGAACAAAACACCAGGCATAAGGCCGAGCCTTCCACCCTTTACCAAGTATATAGATGCATTAATTAAATAAGATATATTGTGATATCCCAACAAGTAAACATGTTCCAACAAGGAACAACATCTCCATGTTCCAACAAGGAACAAACTTCATCTTCACCAGCAACTAACAACGCTATAAGAGGGGCTGAGCAAAGCGGTAACATAGCCAAACAACGGTTTGCTAGGAAGGGTGCAAAAGGTTAGAGGCTGACATGGCAATTTGGGAGGCTTGAGCAGCAAGTGATAGGTAGCGCAGCATAGCGAAAGAACGAAGCAACTAGCATAGCAATGATAGTAATGAGATCCAAGGTGACGGTCATCTTGCCTGAAATCCCGCTAGGAAGAAGAACGAGTCCATGAAGAAGATGAAGCCACGAAGACGAACCAAGCGTAGACGAACGAATCCTCACGATCGCAACGAAACAGTAACTAACAAGAAGAAGCACACAACATAGTAAACACACCACACATGAACAAGAGATGATGCACAACAAGCATGATGCATGACAAAGCTACATGAAGCTACTCATGGCAAGAGATGATGCATACAAGAGCAACACATCAAAGCAAGTTTAAATGAGGCCGGGAACAACATAGAACAATTCTGGTAAGTCCTCATATGCAAATTTCGAAATTGGTCCAGATCTGAATAAACCTTATGTTCAAGTTGTTAAACAGCAAGTTAAGATGCACCACGATGATCTACACGAAATTCTAGTCAAGTTACATATAAAGTTCATTTAATTCGGAGCTACGGCCTAGAAGATATGAGCAAAACAAGATAAGCATGGCATAGATGCAAAATGCAACCAAACATCAAGCAAACACCTCAAAACAAGGATGCAACATGATAATATGAAACTACATGCAAAATCAAGCAAGTTCATATAGAGCACACTCAAAACGGAGCAACGGTTCAACACATACACTCTATACAGGTTATAGCAACAATCTGTCCATAACAGCAACTAGGCATCTCGCAAGCACCAAAGCAACATGCTACAGCACCATAACATGATAACAAAAGGCATGGGCATGACGTACAGGTAAAGCATTACAAAACATGAACACTGAGCTATCTCCAGAAATCACTAGAACATGCTCAAACACACATGGCAAGATTGCAAATAATAACAGTTTCAGACTTTAGCGTAAATAACATCAAAGTTGCAATGTTTAGAGCTATCCAACAACATGCTACAGGAACTTATCATGGCAAACAAAGGCATGGAATGATACTACTAAATGCATAGAACAAAAGTCCTTTACTGACCATGAGCCAAAAAGGATCAGAAAATATGATGGCACCCATGTAAACATAGCAAGTTTCGTTAACAGATTCATACATGGCAGGAACAACGATAAGTAGCATGTTGGTGAGCTTGAACCACTCACCACAGAGCAATACATGGCATGGCAAGGCAACTCACAGTAAGAAGACATGGCATAGAAGCTATACATGGCAAGACCAACATCATAATATAGACGGATCAACTACAACAACCTTGGCAAAATTGAATAACATGTAAACAACCTGCCAGGAAACATTTTATAGCAAAAGTAGAGCTCGATTGACTCAAGCTATGGCACTCCATAATTGCACACAAGGGCATGGATGGATAGAGAATAGCCATATGTTCAAAACATCCTTACTTAAGTATCTCAAAATACGCATAGATCTCTCTGTAGCATCAAGTTTACATGGCATAAAGATATCAGCAAAAGAGGGGCTGAAATCAGCACCATCATGAAGCCTAGTTTGCATGCTTGTGCTAGTCACCACATAGATCACAAAAATACATGGCATACACCCCTGTAAAGATGGCATGACATAGTACAAAACATACGTAGTACTCAAGTTCATAGGATGCACACATCAATCATGGCAAAAATGACAAAAGTGCATGTTCTGATAAGAATCTGAAACTAACATCACATAGCCCTCTTCTAACAGCATTTCGGCATCAAGATGAGCTCAAATGAAAATGATGCAATGGGATGAAATGATATACTCACGAGAAGAACAATTTGACATATTACACGCACGAAACGGAGCTACGGAAGCAGAGTTATGGCATGATGAAATTGCAACAAAATAATGATGATCAAGGACTTAGGGATTCCGGGGGAGAGGAAATTCAACCGTCGCACGGACTTCGAGGCAGGGCCGGATCTCGCCGGAGAAGGACGCGGTGGTGGCCGGAGAGGTCGGGGGAGGCCGGGGCCCACCGGATCTGGCCGGGCGGCGAAGCCTCCGCCGGATCGGCGGATCCGGCGCTGGGCGCGGATGGCGCCGCAGCCCGGCGAAGCGAGGAGGCGGCAGGGAGCTCCGCCCGCCAGCAGGAGGCGGCGAGGCGGGCTAAGGTTGCGCCGCCGGAGGCGGCGGACAGGTGGCCGGGCGGGCGGAGGGACGCCGGCGCAGGGCGAGGGCGCGGCGAAGCGGCGGCGAGGCGACGGGCGGCGGGTCGGCGACGGCGGGCGGCGTCCACGCCAAGCTCCGGCGAGGGGAGAGGAGCTGCGCCCGGCGCGAGGCGCGGGCCGAACGGCGGCGGCGGCGGGGCTCGCTGGGCCCGCGATGGCTCCAGCAGGCAGCGGCGGCGGGAGGTGGCCGTGCCACGTGGCAACCGGGCGATTGGTCGGGGCGGCGGCTGGATATGTCCGCCGTCGGCGGACATGTCCGCGCGCGAGGAGGAGGTTTTAGGGTTAGGGGATTTTGACCGTGAATTTGGACGGGAGGACATATTTATAGGTAGAGGGAGCTAGGAGAGTCCAAATGAGGAGCGGTTATCGCCCACACGATCGTGATCGAACGACCGAGAGCATGGATGGGAGTTTGCTGGGCTTTGGGCCACTTTGGAAGGGGTGTTGGGCTGCAAAGAGAAGGAGGCTTTTACGGTTACCCGGTTAACCGTTGGAGTATCAAACGACCTCCAAATGATCCGAAACTTGACATGCGGTCTACCGGCGCTATACCAAGGCCGCTTGGCAAACCTCGGTCCATTCCGAAAACGTTTAACACCCGCACATGAAAAGAGGTAAAAGGGGGCGCCGGGAGACATAGGAGTGCCGGATTGCAAAACGGACAACGGGGAAAATGCTCGGATGCATGAGACGAACACGTATGCAAATGCGATGCACATGATGACATGATATGAAATGCAGATGATGACATGGCAAAGTGCAACACGCAAGCACATGACATGGCGACGACGGCGAATAACTGGCAGACACTTGGCGCATCGAATCCGGGGCGTTACAACACTCCTCCACTAACAACAGATCTCGTCCCGAGATCTTAGGACCGAGACGGAAGGGAAAAGGGTTGAGGTGAAACAGAAACTCAAGAGAAGAAGCAAAGAATCGAGAGCACTCGAGAATAAGAGAGGAACGACGAGAATGACGAGAATCGAAAGCTCGTGGAATCAGATAGAATAAGAAACCACTCGTTCTAACCGGAGTGGTTAGAATGAGAAAAGAAACGGATAAGACTGAAAGGATGGAATGATACTTGATGAAGACATGACACAAAACCTCCGGAAGGAATTGAAAAAGTTTAATGAAAGGAACGGATAAGAATATGACAACTTGTGCCACGAATGAAATAGAAAGCATCTTACAAGAAAGGATTGAACGGAGTTGTTGGAAATTCAGCAACAAAAGAATAAGCTTGTTGTGGACTTATAGGTAACATCTCAATAATAAGGTGATAACCGGCCACAAACGGAAATGATTGGATAGCTGAGAAGAACGAAGAAATGCAAAACTCCACTTCAAAAGAATACGGAGAATTAATTGCACTTTGAGACGCGAGAAGAAAAGATACTTGAACCCCACCAACAAAATCTTGATGAACTCTTGAAGAAAGAATTAAATCATGAAGAACCACCATGAAGAACTCCGGTGACAAAAGGATGATGAGATAGAATGAAGGATGAAAGAATAAGACTAAAGCTATGATGATTTAGATGGAGGTTCTGACGAAATGGCGGAGGAAATTTGAACTCCGGAAAATAAAAGATGAAAACACTTGGAAGTAGAATTTATTCCTCAAGAGCAAACTTCGAAGAAAAAGATTAATCACTTTGATGAAATAAGAATAAGATTTATTGTATGCTTATCCTTCATCAAATTAAATTGATGACAAGCAATGGATTTTTGCATACTACTTATTCTTCTTGAAAAAGGATTGAGAAGTGACATATCGCAAACTTGAGAAGGTCTTCAAGAACCACCGGTAGGATTGAAAAAAAACCGAATGGATTGCATATGATGAAAACCGAAAAGAAATCTTCAACGAACCACCGTGAAAATGAAAATGAACAAAGGGAAGAGAATGGATCGTCGGAAAGAATTAGAAAAGCACGAAGATACTTGAGGGAATTTAGAGAAAAGATATCGAAGAGATCGCGAACTGATTGAGGAATACTTGAACGAAGCACCGGGGTAATTAGAGGACGATAGCTGGAATGATGAGGGCGAAGAATTCTTCTGGAACGATGGCCTCCAAAAACAACTGCGACAAACTCCGGATGGTTGAGAAAAAGAAAATCTGACAAATGGGATAATTCGAGAGGATGATATGAAGCTAGAACCACGAATCTCCGGGGGAACGGACAAGATTTAAGAGAAACTCTACTTCGGTCTTCAAATGATGATGAGAAACACCACCAAAATTGTTGAGATACTCCGGTAGAATGAAAAGCGAAGAGGTTGAGCCAATAATGAAAAGAATTTGAAAGAGATCTTGGGAAGGTGTCTGATGATGAAATTCATTCTTCGCCAAACTTCAAAAAGAACTTGAGAATAACTCCGGAATGATTAGAAGAGTCGGGTAAGATCCTGGAAAGACCTGTGGGTTTGGGCCCATCAAGAGATACCACCGCTGAAAAGGATTGTTGAATGATAGATGATGCACCGAACGATTGAAATATTTGAATGAGGTGACAACCTCGAATTAGTTGGAACACCGACAATTCTCCCGAGATGACTTGAGCACTCGGAAGGATAAACTGGCGAGAGGCGAACGAGCTGGGAGAACATTGGATCCAAGGAAAAGAATACGAAGAACACCGAAAACTTGAATAGAATCCACCGGAAAGAAAACAAGACGAACATTGATGAACCAGACGAGAATTCACCGGTTGAAACAATTGAGGGAAGACTGAAGAGGCTCCGCACGAATGAAATAGATGGTCGAAAGAGACTCAAACTCCAGGAAGAAGAGGTTGGGAGGGCGGGAAAACAAGGGTAACTTGGAAGGGGAAACGACGAATATTTTGAAGAGAAAACACCGGTTGAAATCATTGAGGAGAGAAAGCAAAGACTTCGCACGAGTAGGATGGATACTCAATTACGGACTCTGGTTCCAAGAAGAAGAAGGGTGGGCGGATGGGAAAATAAGACAACTGAGGATTGAATTTGCAAAGATGAAGGGGCTCGAGTCAACTTGACGAGAAATGCACCGGATGAAAAGAGCTGAGGAACAACGATCGAAAAACCAACTGCGTGAACCTAAAGAAAAATTTGAAGGGGAAGAGGAGTAATTCAAAACACCTACGCCAAGATTTCTCACCAGAGCGACGAAGGGGCAGAGGAGTAAAAAGAATTCCTACTCTCCGATATAACTAGACTCTGAAAACAGTTTTATTCTAGACTCGACAACGGCCAAACTACACGATCAATCAAGGGGGCTCCTAAGGTCGGTCGAGGCTCTGATACCAACTTGTCACGCCCAATATGCGACCCTATCCAAAACGAACTCGACGGTCCCACCAAGGATAGACCCGCATATTGGAACGCTTTTGCAAGGTGGATATCATTACATCAACATTACATAATAGTGGCGATACATACATAAGGCACAAATGCCACAAGAATACAACATCATCATACAAGAACAACATCCGGCTATGGATGAAATATAAACAGAAACTCAAACAATATCCACCTCGCTAGCCCAGCTGCCACCCCGAACCTATCCCCGATCAAGAAGAAGCGTAAGAACTCCAATACAAGCAAACATCGCCTCACGCCATGATCATCGCAAACCTGTACCTGCAACTGGTGGTGTAGTAATCTGTGAGCCACGAGGACTCAACAATCCCATTACCATGGGTATCAAGACTAGCAAAGCTTAATGGGTAAGGAAGAGGTAAAGTGGTGAGGTTGCAGCAGCGACTAAGCATATATGGTGGCTAACATACGCAAATGAGAGCGAGAAGAGAAACAAAGGAACGGTCGCCAACTAGCAATGATCAAGAAGTGATCCTGAACTCCTACTTACGCCGACATAACCCGAAACCGTGTTCTCCTCTCGATCAACCCCAAAAGAGACACTCACGGTTACGCACACGGTTGGTGTATTTTAGAAGAGTTTGCTTCAGGTTTAATACAACCGGATATTAACAAATTCCCATCTGCCACATAACCGCGGGCACGGCTTTCGAAAGTTTATTCCCAGCAGGGGTGTCCCAACTTAGCCCATGATAAGCTCTCGCGATCAACGAAGGATATTCCTTCTCCCAGGAAGACCCGATCAGTCTCGAATCCGGCTACAAGACATTTCGACAGAATAAAACAAGACCAGCAAGACCTCCCGGTGCCGA
Organism: Aegilops longissima; assembly: GCA_021605205.1. Lineage (NCBI taxonomy): Eukaryota > Viridiplantae > Streptophyta > Magnoliopsida > Poales > Poaceae > Aegilops > Aegilops longissima. The sequence goes on along the minus strand of JAHIAM010001349.1, from coordinate 62,742 downwards.
CACCCGATAGTAGCCGCGTATCTCGCCTCGTGCCACAACCGGATGAGCAGTCCGACAACTAAAACCAGCCCTCAAGTTTCCCGAGGTGGCGCTGCAAAGGGTTTCTAGTTTGGACCAACACTTAGACAAGCATTGGCCCGGGGCTGAATAAAGATGACCCTTGGGTTAATTACTCCCAAGGGAAATGTAGGTGGTGGTGAGGCAAATGGTAAAACCAATGTTGGGCCTTGCCGGAGGAGTCTTATTCAAAGCGAACTGTCAAGGGGTCCCATAAATCACCCGACCGCGTTAGGGACGCAAAATCCGGGAACATAATACCGATATGACGGAAACTAGGGCGGCAAGAGTGGAACAAAACACCAGGCATAAGGCCGAGCCTTCCACCCTTTACCAAGTATATAGATGCATTAATTAAATAAGATATATTGTGATATCCCAACAAGTAAACATGTTCCAACAAGGAACAACATCTCCATGTTCCAACAAGGAACAAACTTCATCTTCACCAGCAACTAACAACGCTATAAGAGGGGCTGAGCAAAGCGGTAACATAGCCAAACAACGGTTTGCTAGGAAGGGTGCAAAAGGTTAGAGGCTGACATGGCAATTTGGGAGGCTTGAGCAGCAAGTGATAGGTAGCGCAGCATAGCAAAAGAACGAAGCAACTAGCATAGCAATGATAGTAATGAGATCCAAGGTGACGGTCATCTTGCCTGAAATCCCGCTAGGAAGAAGAACGAGTCCATGAAGAAGATGAAGCCACGAAGATGAACCAAGCGTAGACGAACGAATCCTCACGATCGCAATGAAACAGGAACTAACAAGAAGAAGCACATAACATAGTAAACACACCACACATGAACAAGACATGATGCACAACAAGCATGATGCATGACAAAGATACATGAAGCTACTCATGGCAAGAGATGATGCATACAAGAGCAACACATCAAAGCAAGTTTAAATGAGGCCGGGAACAACATAGAACAATTCTGGTAAGTCCTCATATGCAAATTTCGAAATTGGTCCAGATCTGAATAAACCTTATGTTCAAGTTGTTAAACAGCAAGTTAAGATGCACCACGATGATCTACACGAAATTCTAGTCAAGTTACATATAAAGTTCATTTAATTCGAGCTACGCCTAGAAGATATGAGCAAAACAAGATAATCATGGCATAGATGCAAAATGCAACCAAACATCAAGCAAACACCTCAAAACAAGGATGCAACATGATAATATGAAACTACATGCAAAATCAAGCAAGTTCATATAGAGCACACTCAAAACGGAGCAACGGTTCAACACATACACTCTATACAGGTTATAGCAACAATCTGTCCATAACAGCAACTAGGCATCTCGCAAGCACCAAAGCAACATGCTACAGCACCATAACATGATAACAAAAGGCATGGGCATGACGTACAGGTAAAGCATTACAAAACATGAACACTGAGCTATCTCCAGAAATCACTAGAACATGCTCAAACACACATGGCAAGATTGCAAATAATAACAGTTTCAGACTTTAGCAGAAATAACATCAGGTTGCAATGTTTAGAGCTATCCAACAACATGCTACAGGAACTTATCATGGCAAACAAAGGCATGGAATGATACTACTAAATGCATAGAACAAAAGTCCTTTACTGACCATGAGCCAAAAAGGATCAGAAAATATGATGGCACCCATGTAAACATAGCAAGTTCCGTTAACAGATTCATACATGGCAGGAACAACGATAAGTAGGCATGTTGGTGAGCTTGAACCACTCACCACAGAGCAATACATGGCATGGCAAGGCAACTCACAGTAAGAAGACATGGCATAGAAGCTATACACGGCAAGACCAACATCATAGCATACACGGATCAACTACAACAACCTTGGCAAAATTGAATAACATGTAAACAACCTGCCAGGAAAATTTTTATAGAAAAAGTAGAGCTCGATTGACTCAAGCTATGGCACTCCATAATTGCACACAAGGGCATGGATGGATAGAGAATAGCCATATGTTCAAAACATCCTTACTTCAGTATCTCAAAATACGCATAGATCTCTCTGTAGCATCAAGTTTACATGGCATAAAGATATCAGCAAAAGAGGGGCTGAAATCAGCACCATCATGAAGCCTAGTTTGCATGGTTGTGCTAGTCACCACATAGATCACAAAAATACATGGCATACACCCCTGTAAAGATGGCATGACATAGTACAAAACATACGTAGTACTCAAGTTCATAGGATGCACACATCAATCATGGCAAAAATGACAAAAGTGCATGTTCTGATAAGAATCTGAAACTAACATCACATAGCCCTCTTCTAACAGCATTTCGGGCATCAAGATGAGCTCAAATGAAAATGATGCAATGGGATGAAATGATATACTCGTCGAGAAGAACAATTTGACATATTACACGCACGAATGGGAGCTACGGAAGCAGAGTTATGGCATGATGAAATTGCAACAAAATAATGACAGATCAAGGACTTAGGGGATTCCGGGGGAGAGGAAAGTCAACCGTCGCACGGACTTCGAGGCAGGGCCGGATCTCGCCGGAGAAGGACGTGGTGGTGGCCGGAGAGGTCGGGGGAGGCCGGGGCCCACCGGATCTGGCCGGCCGGCGAGCTCCTCCGGCCGGGATCGGGCGGATCCGGGCGCGGGGCGCGGATGGCGCCATGCAGCCCGGCGAAGCGAGGAGGCGGCAGGAGCTGCCCGCCCGCCAGCAGGAGGCGGCGAGGCGGGTTAAGGTTGCGCCGCCGGAGGCGGCGGACAGTGGCCGGCGGGCGGAGGGACGCCGCGCAGGGCGAGGGCGCGGGCGCGGGCGGCGCAGGCGACGGCGGCGGGGTCGGCGACGGCGAGACACCACGGCGGCGGCGGGCGGCGCCACGCGAAGCTCCGGCGAGGGGAGGCGGAGCTGCGGCCCGGGCGCGAGGCGCGGGCCGAACGGCGGCGGCGGCGGGCTCATGTGGCCCTTGATGGGCTCCATGAGCAGCGGGCGGCGAGAGGTGGCCGCCACACGGGCAACCGGCGATTGGTCGGGCGGCGGTTGGACATGTCCGCCGTCGGCGGACATGTCCGGCGCGCGGAGGGAGGTTTTAGGGTTAGGGGATTTTGACCGCGAATTTGGACGGGAGGACATATTTATAGGTAGAGGGAGCTAGGAGAGTCCAAATGAGGAGCGGTTACGCCACGATCGTGATCGAACGACCGAGAGCATGGATGGGAGTTTGCTGGGCTTTGGGCCACTTTGGAAGGGTGTTGGGCTGCAAAGAGAAGGAGGCTTTACGGTTACCCGGTTAACCATTGGAGTATCAAACGACCTCCAAATGATCCGAAAATTGACATGCGGTCTACCGGTGCTATACCAAGGCCGCTTGGCAAACCTCGGTCCATTCCGAATACGTTTAACACCCGCACATGAAAACAGGTAAAAGGGGGTGCCGGGAGACATAGGAGTGCCGGATTGCAAAACGGACAACGGGGAAAATGCTCGGATGCATGAGACGAACACGTATGCAAATGCGATGCACATGATGACATGATATGAAATGCAGATGATGACATGGCAAAGTGCAACACGCAAGCACATGACATGGCCACGACGGCGAATAACTGGCAGACACCTGGCGCATCGAATCCGGGGCGTTACAACACTCCTCCACTAACAAGAGATCTCGTCCCGAGATCTTAGGACCGAGACGGAAGGGAAAAGGGTTGAGGTGAAACAAAAACTCAAGAGAAGAAGCAAAGAATCGAGAGCACTCGAGAAGAAGAGAGGAATGACGAGAATGACGAGAATCGAAAGCTCGTGGAATCAGATAGAATAAGAAACCACTCGTTCTAACCGGAGTGGTTAGAATGAGAAAAGAAATGGATAAGACTGAAAGGATGGAATGATACTTGATGAAGACAGGACACAAAACCTCCGGAAGGAATTGAAAAAGTTTAATGGAAGGAACGGATAAGAATATGACAACTTGTGCCACGAATGAAATAGAAAGCATCTTACAAGAAAGGATTGAACGGAGTTGTTGGAAATTCAGCAACAAAAGAATAAGCTTGTTGTGGACTTATAGGTAACATCTCAATAATAAGGTGATAACCGGCCACAAACGGAAATGATTGGATAGCTGAGAAGAACGAAGAAATGCAAAACTCCACTTCAAAAGAATACGGAGAATTAATTGCACTTTGAGACGCGAGAAGAAAAGATACTTGAACCCCGCCAACAAAATCTTGATGAACTCTTGAAGAAAGAATTAAATCATGAAGAACCACCAGGAAGAACTCCGGTGACAAAAGGATGATGAGATAGAATGAAGGATGAAAGAATAAGACTAAAGCTTGCGATGATTTAGATGGAGGTTCCGACGAAATGGCGGAGGAAATTTGAACTCCGGAAAAGAAAAGATGAAAACACTTGGAAGTAGAATTTATTCCTCAAGAGCAAACTTCGAAGAAAAAGATTAATCACTTTGATGAAATAAGAATAAGATTTATTGTATGCTTATCCTTCATCAAATTAAATTGATGACAAGCAATGGATTTTTGCATACTACTTATTCTTCTTGAAAAAGGATTGAGAAGTGACATATCGCAAACTTGAGAAGGTCTTCAAGAACCACCGGTAGGATTGAAAAAAAACCGAATGGATTGCATATGATGAAAACCGAAAAGAAATCTTCAACGAACCACCGTGAAAATGAAAATGAACAAAGGGAAGAGAATGGATCGTCGGAAAGAATTAGAAAAGCACGAAGATACTTGAGGGAATTTAGAGAAAAGATATCGAAGAGATCGCGAACTGATTGAGGAATACTTGAACGAAGCACCGGGGTAATTAGAGGACGATAGCTGGAATGATGAGGGCGAAGAATTCTTCTGGAACGATGGCCTCCGAAAAACAACTGCTGACAAACTCCGGATGGTTGAGAAAAAGAAAATCTGACAAATGGGATAATTCGAGAGGATGATATGAAGCTAGAACCACGAATCTCCGGGGGAACGGACAAGATTTAAGAGAAACTCTACTTCGGTCTTCAAATGATGATGAGAAACACCACCAAAATTGTTGAGATACTCCGGTAGAATGAAAAGCGAAGAGGTTGAGCCAATAATGAAAAGAATTTGAAAGAGATCTTGGGAAGGTGTCTGACTGATGAAATTCATTCTTCGCCAAACTTCAAAAAGAACTTGAGAATAACTCCGAATAATTAGAAGAGTCGGGTAAGATCCTGGGAAAGACCTGTGGGTTTGGGCCCACTGAAGAGATACCACCGTTGAAAAGGATTGTTGAACAGATAGATGATGCATCGGAACGATTGAAATATTTGAATGAGGTGACAACCTCGAATTAGTTGGAACACCGACAATTCTCCGAGATGACTTGAGCACTCGGAAGGATAAATCTGGCGAGAGGCGAACGAGCTGGGAGAACATTGGATCCAAGGAAAAGAATACGAAGAACACCGAAAACTTGAATAGAATCCACCGGAAAGAAAACAAGACGAACATTGATGAACCAGACGAGAATTCACCGGTTGAAACAATTGAGGGAAGACTGAAGAGGCTCCGCACGAATGAAATAGATGGTCGAAAGAGACTCAAACTCCAGGAAGAAGAGGGTGGGAGGGCGGGAAAACAAGGGTAACTTGGAAGGGGAAACGACGAATATTTTGAAGAGAAAACACCGGTTGAAATCATTGAGGAGAGAAAGCAAAGACTTCGCACGAGTAGGATGGATACTCAATTACGGACTCTGGTTCCGAGAAGAAGAAGGGTGGGCGGTGGGAAAATAAGACAACTGAGGATTGAATTTGCAAAGATGAAGGGGCTCGAGTCAACTTGATGAGAAATGCACCGGATGAAAAGAGCTGAGGAACAACGATCGAAAAACCAACTCATGTGAACCTAAAGAAAAATTTGAAGGGAAGAGGAGTAATTCAAAACACCTCGCCAAGATTTCTCACCAGAGCGACGAAGGGCAGAGGAGTAAAAAGAATTCCTACTCTCGATATAACTAGACTCAAAAACAGTTTTATTCTAGACTCGACAACGGCCAAACTACACGATCAATCAAGGGGCTCTAAGGTCGGTCGAGGCTCGATACCAACTTGTCACGCCTAATATGCGACCCTATCCAAAGGAACTCGACGGTCCCACCAAGGATAGACCCGCATATTGGAACGCTTTTGCAAGGTGGATATCATTACATCAACATTACATAATAGTGGGGATACATACATAAGGCACAAATGCCACAATAATACAACATCATCATACAAGAACAACATCCGGCTATGGATGAAATATAAACAGAAACTCAAACAATATCCACCCTGCTAGCCCAGGCTGCCGCCTCGAACCTATCCCCGATCAAGAAGAAGCGTAAGAACTCCAATACAAGCAAACATCGCTCTCACGTCATGATCATCGCAAACCTGTACCTGCAACTGGTGGTGTAGTAATCTGTGAGCCACGAGGACTCAGCAATCCCATTACCATGGGTATCAAGACTAGCAAAGCTTAATGGGTAAGGAAGAGGTAAAGTGGTGAGGTTGCAGCAGCGACTAAGCATATATGGTGGCTAACATACGCAAATGAGAGCGAGAAGAGAAACAAAGGAACGGTCGCCAACTAGTAATGATCAAGAAGTGATCCTGAACTCCTACTTACGCCGACATAACCCGAAACCGTGTTCTCCTCTCGATCAACCCGAAAAGAGACACTCACGATTACGCATACGGTTGGTGTATTTTAGAAGAGTTTGCTTCAGGTTTACTACAACCGGATATTAACAAATTCCCATCTGCCACATAACCGCGGCACGGCTTTCAAAGTTTATTCCCAGCAGGGTGTCCCAACTTAGCCCATGATAAGCTCTCGCGATCAACGAAGGATATTCCTTCTCCCGGAAGACCCGATCAGTCTCGGAATCCGGCTACAAGACATTTCGACAGCAATAAAACAAGACCAGCAAGACCTCCCGGGTGCCGACACCACGATAGTAGCCGCAGATCTCGCCTCGAGCCACAACCGGATGAGCAGTCCGCACAACTAAAACCAACCTCAAGTTTCCCGAGGTGGCGCTGCAAAGGGTTCTAGTTTGGACCAACACTTAGACAAGCATTGGCCCGGGGCTGAATAAAGATGACCCTTGGGTTAATTACTCCCAAGGAAATGTAGGTGGTGGTGAGGCAAATGGTAAAACCAATGTTGGGCCTTGCTGGAGGAGTCTTATTCAAAGCGAACTGTCAAGGGGGTCCCATAAATCACCCGACCGCGTTAGGGACGCAAAATCCGGGAACATAATACCGATATGACGGAAACTAGGGCGGCAAGAGTGGAACAAAACACCAGGCATAAGGCCGAGCCTTCCACCCTTTACCAAGTATATAGATGCATTAATTAAATAAGATATATTGTGATATCCCAACAAGTAAACATGTTCCAACAAGGAACAACATCTCCATGTTCCAACAAGGAACAAACTTCATCTTCACCAGCAACTAACAACGCTATAAGAGGGGCTGAGCAAAGCGGTAACATAGCCAAACAACGGTTTGCTAGGAAGGGTGCAAAAGGTTAGAGGCTGACATGGCAATTTGGGAGGCTTGAGCAACAAGTGATAGGTAGCGCAGCATAGCGAAAGAACGAAGCAACTAGCATAGCAATGATAGTAATGAGATCCAAGGTGACGGTCATCTTGCCTGAAATCCCGCTAGGAAGAAGAACGACTCCATGAAGAAGATGAAGCCACGAAGACGAACCAAGCGTAGACGAACGAATCCTCACGATCGCAACGAAACAGGAACTAACAAGAAGAAGCACACAACATAGTAAACACACCACACATGAACAAGACATGATGCACAACAAGCATGATGCATGACAAAGCTACATGAAGCTACTCATGGCAAGAGATGATGCATACAAGAGCAACACATCAAAGCAAGTTTAAATGAGGCCGGGAACAACATAGAACAATTCTGGTAAGTCCTCATATGCAAATTTCGAAATTGGTCCAGATCTGAATAAACCTTATGTTCAAGTTGTTAAACAGCAAGTTAAGATGCACCACGATGATCTACACGAAATTCTAGTCAAGTTACATATAAAGTTCATTTAATTCGGAGCTACGGCCTAGAAGATATGAGCAAAACAAGATAATCATGGCATAGATGCAAAATGCAACCAAACATCAAGCAAACACCTCAAAACAAGGATGCAACATGATAATATGAAACTACATGCAAAATCAAGGAAGTTCATATAGAGCACACTCAAAACGGAGCAACGGTTCAACACATACACTCTATACAGGTTATAGCAACAATCTGTCCATAACAGCAACTAGGCATCTCGCAAGCACCAAAGCAACATGCTACAGCACCATAACATGATAACAAAAGGCATGGGCATGACGTACAGGTAAAGCATTACAAAACATGAACACTGAGCTATCTCCAGAAATCACTAGAACATGCTCAAACACACATGGCAAGATTGCAAATAATAACAGTTTCAGACTTTAGCAGAAATAACATCAGGTTGCAATGTTTAGAGCTATCCAACAACATGCTACAGGAACTTATCATGGCAAACAAAGGCATGGAATGATACTACTAAATGCATAGAACAAAAGTCCTTTACTGACCATGAGCCAAAAAGGAACAGAAAATATGATGGCACCCATGTAAACATAGCAAGTTTCGTTAACAGATTCATACATGGCAGGAACAACGATAAGTAGGCATGTTGGTGAGCTTGAACCACTCACCACAGAGCAATACATGGCATGGAAAGGCAACTCACAGTAAGAAGACATGGCATAGAAGCTATACATGGCAAGACCAACATCATAGCATACACGGATCAACTACAACAACCTTGGCAAAATTGAATAACATGTAAACAACCTGCCAGGAAAAATTTTATAGCAAAAGTAGAGCTCGATTGACTCAAGCTATGGCACTCCATAATTGCACACAAGGGCATGGATGGATAGAGAATAGCCATATGTTCAAAACATCCTTACTTAAGTATCTCAAAATACGCATAGATCTCTCTGTAGCATCAAGTTTACATGGCATAAAGATATCAGCAAAAGAGGGGCTGAAATCAGCACCATCATGAAGCCTAGTTTGCATGCTTGTGCTAGTCACCACATAGATCACAAAAATACATGGCATACACCCCTGTAAAGATGGCATGACATAGTACAAAACATACGTAGTACTCAAGTTCATAGGATGCACACATCAATCATGGCAAAAATGACAAAAGTGAATGTTCTGATAAGAATCTGAAACTAACATCACATAGCCCTCTTCTAACAGCATTTCGGGCATCAAGATGAGCTCAAATGAAAATGATGCAATGGGATGAAATGATATACTCGTCGAGAAGAACAATTTGACATATTACACGCACGAAACGGAGCTACGGAAGCAGAGTTATGGCATGATGAAATTGCAACAAAATAATGACAGATCAAGGACTTAGGGGATTCCGGGGGAGAGGAAAGTCAACCGTCGCACGGACTTCGAGGCAGGGCCGGATCTCGCCGGAGAAGGACGTGGTGGTGGCCGGAGAGGTCGGGGAGGACGGGCCCACGGATCTGGCCGCCGGCGAAGCCTCCGGCCGGATCGGCGGATCCGGCGCTGGCGCGGATGGCGCCGCAGCCCGGCGAAAGCGAGGAGGCGGCAGGAGCTGCCCGGCCAGCAGGAGGCGGCGGCGGGCTAAGGTTGCGCCGGCCGGAGGCGGCGGACAGGTGGCCGGGCGGGCGAGGGACGCCGACGCAGGCGGAGGGCACGGGCGAAGCGGCGCAGAGGCGCGACGGCGGCGGGTCGGCGACGGCGAGACGCCGCGGGCGGCGGCGGGCGGCGCTACGCCGAAGCTCCGGCGAGGGGAGGCGGAGCTGCGCCCGGGCGCGAGGCGCGGCCGAACGGCGGCGGCGGCGGCGGCTCATGGGCCTCGCGATGGTTCCATGGGGCGGGGCGGCGGGAGGTGGCCGTGCCACGTGGCAACTGGCGATTGGTCGGGGGCGGCGGCTGGACATGTCCGGCCGTCGGCGGACATGTCCGGCGGCGCGGAGGGAGGTTTTTAGGGTTAGGGGGGATTTTGACCGCGAATTTGGACGGGGAGGACATATTTATAGGTAGAGGGAGCTAGGAGAGTCCAAATGAGGAGCGGTTTTCGCCCACACGATCGTGATCGAACGACCGAGAGCATGGATGGGAGTTTGCTGGGCTTTGGGCCACTTTGGAAGGGGTGTTGGGCTGCAAAGAGAAGGAGGCTTTTACGGTTACCCGGTTAACCGTTGGAGTATCAAACGACCTCCAAATGATCCGAAACTTGACATGCGGTCTACCGGTGCTATACCAAAGCCGCTTGGCAAACCTCGGTCCATTCCGAAAACATTTAACACCCGCACATGAAAAGAGGTAAAAGGGGGCGCCGGGAGACATAGGAGTGCCGGATTGCAAAACGGACAACGGGGAAAATGCTCGGATGCATGAGACGAACACGTATGCAAATGCGATGCACATGATGACATGATATGAAATGCAGATGATGACATGGCAAAGTGCAACACGCAAGCACATGACATGGCCAATGACGGCTAATAATCGGCGGACACACTGGCGCGATCGAATCCGGGCGTTACAACACTCCTCCACTAACAAGAGATCTCGTCCCGAGATCTTAGGACCGAGACGGAAGGGAAAAGGGTTGAGGTGAAACAAAAACTCAAGAGAAGAAGCAAAGAATCGAGAGCACTCGAGAAGAAGAGAGGAATGACGAGAATGACGAGAATCGAAAGCTCGTGGAATCAGATAGAATAAGAAACCACTCGTTCTAACCGGAGTGGTTAGAATGAGAAAAGAAACGGATAAGACTGAAAGGATGGAATGATACTTGATGAAGACATGACACAAAACCTCCGGAAGGAATTGAAAAAGTTTAATGAAAGGAACGGATAAGAATATGACAACTTGTGCCACGAATGAAATAGAAAGCATCTTACAAGAAAGGATTGAACGGAGTTGTTGGAAATTCAGCAACAAAAGAATAAGCTTGTTGTGGACTTATAGGTAACATCTCAATAATAAGGTGATAACCGGCCACAAACGGAAATGATTGGATAGCTGAGAAGAACGAAGAAATGCAAAACTCCACTTCAAAAGAATACGGAGAATTAATTGCACTTTGAGACGCGAGAAGAAAAGATACTTGAACCCCGCCAACAAAATCTTGATGAACTCTTGAAGAAAGAATTAAATCATGAAGAACCACCATGAAGAACTCCGGTGACAAAAGGATGATGAGATAGAATGAAGGATGAAAGAATAAGACTAAAGCTTGCGATGATTTAGATGGAGGTTCCGACGAAATGGCGGAGGAAATTTGAACTCCGGAAAAGAAAAGATGAAACACTTGGAAGTAGAATTTATTCCTCAAGAGCAAACTTCGAAGAAAAAGATTAATCACTTTGATGAAATAAGAATAAGATTTATTGTATGCTTATCCTTCATCAAATTAAATTGATGACAAGCAATGGATTTTTGCATACTACTTATTCTTCTTGAAAAAGGATTGAGAAGTGACATATCGCAAACTTGAGAAGGTCTTCAAGAACCACCGGTAGGATTGAAAAAAAACCGAATGGATTGCATATGATGAAAACCGAAAACAAATCTTCAACGAACCACTGTGAAAATGAAAATGAACAAAGGGAAGAGAATGGATCGTCGTAAAGAATTAGAAAAGCACGAAGATACTTGAGGGAATTTAGAGAAAAGATATCGAAGAGATCGCGAACTGATTGAGGAATACTTGAACGAAGCACCGGGGTAATTAGAGGACGATAGCTGGAATGATGAGGGCGAAGAATTCTTCTGGAACGATTGCCTCCGAAAAACAACTGCTGACAAACTCCGGATGGTTGAGAAAAAGAAAATCTGACAAATGGGATAATTCGAGAGGATGATATGAAGCTAGAACCACGAATCTCCGGGGGAACGGACAAGATTTAAGAGAAACTCTACTTCGGTCTTCAAATGATGATGAGAAACACCACCAAAATTGTTGAGATACTCCGGTAGAATGAAAAGCGAAGAGGTTGAGCCAATAATGAAAAGAATTTGAAAGAGATCTTGGGAAGGTGTCTGACTGATGAAATTCATTCTTACGTCAAACTTCAAAAAGAACTTGAGAATAACTCCGGAATAATTAGAAGAGTCGGGTAAGATCCTGGGAAAGACCTGTGGGTTTGGGCCCACTGAAGAGATACCACCGTTGAAAAGGATTGTTGAACAGATAGATGATGCACCGGAACGATTGAAATATTTGAATGAGGTGACAACCTCGAATTAGTTGGAACACCGACAATTCTCCTGAGATGACTTGAGCACTCCGGAAGGATAAACTGGCGAGAGGCGAACGAGCTGGGAGAACATTGGATCCAAGGAAAAGAATACGAAGAACACCGAAAACTTGAATAGAATCCACCGGAAAGAAAACAAGACGAACATTGATGAACCAGACGAGAATTCACCGGTTGAAACAATTGAGGGAAGACTGAAGAGGCTCCGCACGAATGAAATAGATGGTCGAAAGAGACTCAAACTCCAGGAAGAAGAGGGTGGAGGGCGGAAAACAAGGGTAACTTGGAAGGGGAAACGACGAATATTTTGAAGAGAAAACACCGGTTGAAATCATTGAGGAGAGAAAGCAAAGACTTCGCACGAGTAGGATGGATACTCAATTACGGACTCTGGTTCCGAGAAGAAGAAGGGTGGGCGGGTGGGAAAATAAGACAACTGAGGATTGAATTTGCAAAGATGAAGGGGCTCGAGTCAACTTGACGAGAAATGCACCGGATGAAAAGAGCTGAGGAACAACGATCGAAAAACCAACTGCGTGAACCTAAAGAAAAATTTGAAGGGGAAGAGGAGTAATTCAAAACACCTACGCCAAGATTTCTCACCAGAGCGACGAAGGGGCAGAGGAGTAAAAAGAATTCCTACTCTCCGATATAACTAGACTCTGAAAACAGTTTTATTCTAGACTCGACAACGGCCAAACTACACGATCAATCAAGGGGGCTCCTAAGGTCGGTCGAGGCTCTGATACCAACTTGTCACGCCCAATATGCGACCCTATCCAAAAGGAACTCGACGGTCCCACCAAGGATAGACCCGCATATTGGAACGCTTTTGCAAGGTGGATATCATTACATCAACATTACATAATAGTGGGGATACATACATAAGGCACAAATGCCACAAGAATACAACATCATCATACAAGAACAACATCCGGCTATGGATGAAATATAAACAGAAACTCAAACAATATCCACCCTGCTAGCCTAGGCTGCCGCCCTGGAACCTATCCCCTGATCGAAGAAGAAGCAGAAGAACTCCAATACAAGCAAATATCGCTCTCACGTCATGATCATCGCAAACCTGTACCTGCAACTGGTGGTGTAGTAATCTGTGAGCCACGAGGACTCAGCAATCCCATTACCATGGGTATCAAGACTAGCAAAGCTTAATGGGTAAGGAAGAGGTAAAGTGGTGAGGTTGCAGCAGCGACTAAGCATATATGGTGGCTAACATACGCAAATGAGAGCGAGAAGAGAAACAAAGGAACGGTCGCCAACTAGTAATGATCAAGAAGTGATCCTGAACTCCTACTTACGCCGACATAACCCGTAAACCGTGTTCTCCTCTCGATCAACCCGAAAAGAGACACTCACGGTTACGCATACGGTTGGTGTATTTTAGAAGAGTTTGCTTCAAGTTTACTACAACCGGATATTAACAAATTCCCATCTGCCACATAACCGCTGGCACGGCTTTGAAAGTTTATTCCCAGCAGGGTGTCCCAACTTAGCCCATGATAAGCTCTCGCGATCAACGAAGGATATTCCTTCTCCCGGAAGACCCGATCAGTCTCAAAGCAACATGCTACAGCACCATAACATGATAACAAAAGGCATGGGCATGACGTACAGGTAAAGCATTACAAAACATGAACACTGAGCTATCTCCAGAAATCACTAGAACATGCTCAAACACACATGGCAAGATTGCAAATAATAACAGTTTCAGACTTTAGCAGAAATAACATCAGGTTGCAATGTTTAGCGCTATCAAACAACATGCTAGAGGAACTTATCATAGCAAACAAAGGCATGGAATGATACTACTAAATGCATAGAACAAAAGTCCTTTACTGACCATGAGCCAAAAAGGATGAGAAAATATAATGGCACCCATGTAAACATGGCAACTTTCGTTAACAGATTCATACATTGCAGGAACAATGATAAGTAGGCATGTTGGTGAGCTTGAACCACTCACCACAGAGCAATACATGGCATGGCAAGGCAACTCACAGTAAGAAGACATGGCATAGAAGCTATACATGGCAAGAACAACATCATAGCATACACGGATCAACTACAACAACCTTGGCAAAATTGAATAACATGTAAACAACCTGCCAGGAAACATTTTATAGCAAAAGTAGAGCTCGATTGGCTCAGGCTATGGCACTCCATAATTGCAAACAAGGGCATGGATGGATAGATAATAACCATATATTCAAAACATCCTTACTGAAGTATCTCAAAAAAAGCATGGATCTCTCTGTAGCATCAAGTTTACATGGCATAAAGATATCAGCAAAACAGGGGCTGAAATCAGCAACATCATGAAGCCTAGTTTGCATGCTTGTGCTACTCACCACATAGATCACAAAAATACATGGCATACACCCCTGTAAAGATGGCATGACATAGTACAAAACACATGTAGGACACAAGTTCATAGGATGCACACATCAATCATGGCAAAAATGACAAAAGTGCATGTTCTGATAAGAATCTGAAACTAACATCACATAGCCCTCTTCTAACAGCATTTCGGGCATCAAGATGAGCTCAAATGAAAATGATGCAATGGGATGAAATGATATACTCGTCGAGAAGAACAATTTGACATATTACACGCACGAAACGGAGCTACGGATGTAGAGTTATGGCATGATTAAATTGCAACAAAATAATGACAGATCAAGGACTTAGGGGATTTCGGGGGAGAGGAAAGTCAACCGTCGCACGGACTTCGAGGCAGGGCCGGATCTCGCCGTGGTGGTGGCCGGAGAGGTCAGGGGAGGCCGGGGCCCACCGGATCTGGCCGGCCGGCGAGCTCCTCCTGCTGGGATCGGGCGGATCCGGGCACGGGGCGCGGACGGCCGAGCCCGGCGAGCGAGGAGGCGGCAGGGAGCTGCCCGCCAGCAGGAGGCGGCGAGGCGGGCGAAGGTTGCGCCGCCGGAGGCGGCGGACAGGTGGTCGGCGGGCGGAGGGACGCCGCCAGGGCGGAGGGCGCGGGCGAAGGGCGGCGCAGGGCGACGGCGGCGGGTCGGCGACGGCGAGACACCGCGGGCGGCGGCGGGGTGGAGTCACGCCAAGCTCCGGCGAGGGGAGGCGGAGCTGCGGGTCGGGCGCTGAGGCGCGGGCCGAACGGGCGGCGGCGGAGCGGGCTCGCTGGCCCGCGATGGGCTCCATGCGCGCGCGCAAGCGCGGCGGAGGTGGCCGGTGCCACGTGGCAACTGGCGATTGGTCGGGGGCGGCGGCTGGACATGTCCGGCCATCGGCGGACATGTCCGGCGGCGCGGAGGGAGGTTTTTAGGGTTAGGGGGGATTTTGACCGTGAATTTGGACGGGGAGGACATATTTATAGGTAGAGGGAGCTAGGAGAGTCCAAATGAGGAGCGGTTTTCGCCCACACGATCGTGATCGAACGACCGAGAGCATGGAGGGGAGTTTGCTGGGATTTGGGCCACTTTGGAAGGGGTGTTGGGCTGCAAAGGGAAGGAGGCTTTTACGGTTACCCGGATAACCGTTGGAGTATCAAACGACCTCCAAATGATCCGAAACTTGACAGGCGGTCTACCGGTGCTATACCAAGGCCGCTTGGCAAACCTCGGTCCATTCCGAGAACGTTTAACACCCGCACATGAAAAGAGGTAAAAGGGGGCGCCGGGAGACATAGGAGTGCCGGATTGCAAAACGGACAACGGGGAAAATGCTCGGATGCATGAGACGAACACGTATGCAAATGCGATGCACATGATGACATGATATGAAATGCAGATGATGACATGGCAAAGTGCAACACGTAAGCACATGACATGGCCACGACGGCGAATAACTGGCATACACCTGGCGCATCGAATCCGGGGCGTTACACTTGATTTTATTCAACTAAGAGTGAGGGGACATGCACATGAGAAACTATATCTGGGCTAGTGGCCTTGCCAAATGATCAATGTTTTCCCTTAAAGTGCTCGGTAGGAGGGACAACTGCGATAATCTTCGTCCACTAGTCCATGATGGGCTAGGTATGATGGAGCATGGTCCATGGTGGACCAGCTCACTCATCTCTCCACCATCTTGATCTTATTTCACATCGGGCTTCATCCTTTGACAATAGCCAGTGGTTTATACATATTTTGACATATCTTTGACAGTTTTATCATGTAGATATTATGTAGGACAAAGGACCCAGAGTAAAACTTATTGTTCCCAAAACATAAATTTGCTACTATTTCTACTGTTGTTTGGATATGGATAACACACTCTACCATGATAAGAGATGGCTCCCCCCTCATGTTAGTTTCAAGATTGGATCGTGCAGGAACTATGAAGCCTCTCACGATGCACGTGTGCTTAGAGTAAGTTCTTAGTGTATGAAGGGGCTTAGGAAATTAAACTCTCCAATGCATATGGGCTTAGTTTGTTGTAGGTAAGGTTCTCTCAAGTAGTTAGCTGTAGGATATTATGTGGACACTCAAGAACTAGGGGGGGGGGGAGAGGATATGGACTAGAAGATCCATACAGGATCCAAATATACATAGGCCATAGTGACCGGTATTGTTTCTTCTTTGAGACTCCAAAACCATCCCTCTCCTCTTTAGCTACACTGCCGCTTCACTTTTTTCCTATCTGGTTTAGCTTAGCGTCAATACAAATTGGAGCATTAGGCTGCTTGTAATGGGTAATACTATCTCTGTAATGCATAGTTTCATATATTAGTATCATAGATGACTTTATTTATTGGCATGCATGACAGACAGTAGCATAACATTTCTTATGATACAATATCATAATAAATAGAGTGCTCATGATTGAGCGCTACGCCGACATCAGGGAACTGCAGCTAACACAGTGGGAGAGCAGCGGCATCTGTGTCATCAAGGGAGAGGGGTGCATGGACTTCATCAACAACTGCGGCTTCAGTGTGGATGACGTGGTGGAGATCTGGGCTTTCAAGCAGAAAGCCTTGCGTTTGTTCGGCGTGGATATCTACCAGGAGGGGTACCAGGAGAGCCCTCTCTACATTCTCTTCATCAAGAAAGGCCTGCTGCTACCACCACCCCGTGCTCTAGTAGTTTCCGATGGAGGAGAGGAGGAAACAGCACAAAACCATGCACCCTGCTAGATAGTTCCCTAGTTATTCTTGCATGTAGAATTGTACAAACCTGTTTGTTCTGTGGTAGTGTTGAGACTTGATTCTTTTGTTTTTTGAAGTGGTGGTGTTGAGAATTGCATGTAACCTGCGTTGATATAATACAGTTCTTGTTTTGTCCGAGTTACAAAAAAGACATATCTCTTTTAGTTTTTCTCTGGCGAAAGAGACGACATTCAACAAATCAGAAAATCGATGAAAATATATCTACGGTTCGACAGCCTAGCCAAAGTAAAGAATATCGGAGCAAATGTTAACATTCCTCCCTACACCAAACAAACTACGTATCATACATGTGTGCATGTCAGGACCAGCTTCCTCCTTCTAGGGGAAGATTAAACCTCAATCATCGCATGTCCACCACCATGAGGTGCTCCCTCCTCTTGTGCCCAGAAGTGACAATAAACTTTTTTTCCTTGTGTTCCGCTTTTAGACTCTTTGAATAATGCTAATTTGTCATTATCAAATTCTTAGTTTCAATTTTTCAAATTTAAAATGTTCTGTTGGCGACATCAGGGAGCTGCAGCTGACACGGTGGGAGAGCAGCGGCGTCTGCGTCATCAAGGGAGAGGGGTGCATGGACTTCATCAACAACTGCGTCTTCAGTGTGGGTGACCTGTTGGAGATCTGGGATTTCAAGCAGACAAACTTGCATTTGTTCGGCGTGGGCATCTACCAGGAGAGCCCTCTCTATGTTCTATTCATCAAGAAAGGCCA
Organism: Aegilops longissima; assembly: GCA_021605205.1. Lineage (NCBI taxonomy): Eukaryota > Viridiplantae > Streptophyta > Magnoliopsida > Poales > Poaceae > Aegilops > Aegilops longissima. The sequence continues at coordinate 44,467 of JAHIAM010001349.1, read as the reverse complement.
GATGCTACCACCAGCCAGTGCTTTACTAGTTTTCGATGGAGGAGAGGAAATAACACAAGACGACACACCCTAGACCCTAGTTCCCTGGTTGTTCTTGCATGTAGTGTTGAGACCTGCATGTAACCCTGTGTTGATACTTCATTCTTTTCTTTTTTGAGTCGTAGTGTTGAGACTTGCATGTAACCCTGTGTTGATATAATATGGTCCTTGTTTTCTCCAAGCTAGAAAGAAGACACGTATCTCTCATTTAGTTTTTCTCCAGCAAAAAAGAAAGTACTCAACACATCAGAGAACGGATAAAAGTATCCCTGAAGCTTGATGGCCTAGATAAAGCGAAAAACACCGGAGCAAGTGTTAACCTTTCCCTACACCGAACAACTACATCTCTTCCCTGGCAACACAATTCCTCCCAAACAACGACATCCGAAAAATGTTTGATGAATCCCATTGGTGATCCGGTAATGGATAGCAGAATGGTTCCAAACCTATTTCCCCAACGAGTGACTTTGAGTTATCGAACCAACGAGAGGATGACAAGTGATTCTATCAAGATTTTGCGAGAGAATTAGATTCCAGTTTTTATTTCGGATCATAATAAAGTTGCAAAAGAGAACATTTATAAGAAAAATAGGCATGTCTACGAGGAATTGATTTTTAGACCTATATATTTATGATTGGGATTATTACAATTTTAATTTGTGCTCTAGAAGACAAACATTAGAATATGCTTTCAACATATCAAAGTGAGGATGTGTCTAAATTATATCCTGACTGGAACGCGCCCGGCATCAAGAGTTAGCAGTCCAACCGTAAGTTGTTTCCGTCATGTGTGGTTACCTTGGTTATTAAGATAAATGAAACAAAACCATTGGGTGTATAATGACTACACCTCATGTATCCCCAGAGATTGGATCCATGCTGTCGTACTAAACCTTTTTGTCAGTGGAGTTCAGAATAGCGCTTCACGTTCTCCCCGTGGTTAGCCTCCTTGTGGCTCTACCTACTTGATCCTGGGTACCGCAGGGACGACAAACACAACAGAGACAAGAGACAACTATGATGCAATTTTATTTCACACATACATGACGTTAATTCAAAGTCATTCCATTGATCCCTGCAATGAATACATCGGGTTGCAAGGCTATGTTTCAACCAATGACCTTATCGAATTACTGCACATGGCATTCAGATCGTGAGAAGAAATCATTGAAGAACATATCAAGATGAATGTTTTAGGTAATATGTTGTTTGTGATACGCGATTACATGTATGGCTAACTTGGAGGTGGTTTTTTTGCGGAGATGGTGATGGTTGGCTATGGAAATGAGATGCGAAATGGTGGCGTCTAGGGCTAAAAAATGGCTTCTAATGCAGAGATAAGGTTCATGTGACTGCTCTCTTGCGAATCTGGCGAAGGCCCCTTCATGATAGTTGTCAGGTTGGACCTCGGAGAGCCACACGTGCATAAGCCGCGTCTTGCGTTCTGGTGCACCTCCCACTTTATATATCTTATCTTCAGATTACTCCTTTCCATATATATGCTTGACTTCGTCCATGCTAAGCTCATTTTCCTGTCGAAACAAAATAAAAAGTGAATTTTTGAATCATTTGCTTTTATTAGTCACTAGTAACAATATCAGAGCGGATATCTTGGTGTTCCTGTAATAGACCGGTTTAAACTATGACGCGATGACTGTAAAAAAATACACTCATCATGCTTGGCCCCTTCAATGTTTTTATTGTTTCATTGGCCCCTTATATGTGTTATTTGGCTCCGTCCCTACCGACCAACCTATGGAAGTCGCTCCAAGCATGTCTCTTTCTCTTGCCTGGATGAGTAATTAATCCCAAGAAAATAAATTAGCTACGATATTGTAGTGCAATTGAAATCAATTTAAAGAGAAATGTTTGTCATTTGAAAGCAGTCAACTGTACACTTGAAATATCGATGAAGTAAATATGTGCAATTTTAAAAAAATTAAGGATTCAGACACTTGCCACACTCTTTTACTATTATTATTATTATTATTATTATTATTATTATTATTATTATTATTATTATTATTATTATTATTATTATTATTATTATTATTTCCTTACAACTCCGCCACCACATTCCACTACACGGTTACATCTTTAAGTACTTACAATGAATTGTTACTTTTTGCACTTATCAATTCCTTCTGCTCCTTGTGCGGTTGGTATGTTTATGTATCAAAAAGATTTGCAATGGATCTCCTACACTTATGGCATATCAATGCTCACGTCTTGGGAAATCTGGAACAGAAGGAATGCACTGGTGTTTTGGAACATTTATGCCTCGCCAATGACTATCCTTGCAAACAACAAACATGAGATTCCATGCTGGCCCGTTGCAGGGGTGAGGAACTTGAGTGTGATCATGTTGCAAGAGTAGTTCCATTAATATTTTGGCACCTTCGAGCGAGTGTTGTACACTATCAACCGTTTTCTCAATCAATGAAATGTGAGAAATCTTTTGCCCATGTTTCAAAAATAATAGCACAAATCAGTCAAATCCACATACACCTTAGCACACAACATCTCATACCCATGTTCTTCTTCCACTTACCTTCCTAGCAACGAGTAGCTGATCGGCGAGGTAGAAAAAGTGGTCCTTAATGACCTCCACGAGGCAGCCTACATTCTCTAGTGTTTGTGGATAACGGGGATGAGCTCCGTGAGGCCTAACATGCTCCGTTAGTCGTGGGTTTTGGGGATGAGCTCTGGCCATGAGCGAGGTCGGGGACTGACGGCGGCCTGCTATGGTTGTGAGAAAAGTGACGGAAGCCGATGACACAGGAGGAGGGCAAGCCATCAGAATCAGGCGACTCATGTCGATAGAGGAGGGTGGCTACCAGTGCACCACGATGTCTTAGTGCCTGTGGCAGCTAGGGTTGTTGGATGGGGGGCGAGGGGAATGGGCCGGAGATAAATCGAGAGGCAAGGGAAATGGGAGGATTTTTTTCCTCTAACAGGTACGAGGTAGCTTCACTTGGCGAACTTGCGGTGGAGCTCACTTTCCCAGCTTCTCAACTCTTCACAATTGAAATTAAGCTTCTTCGGTGTAACTCCAGGAACTAACTCGCTGGGCCCAGCGTCAGACCCGAAGTTGGAGGAACTGCGAGCAAGGAAGCTACCGAATAAGCCCTAAGCTAGTATCAAAATTTCAAATTCCTACCATTTTATTAGTGAATAAAGATCTAGAACGTCTGCCTACCAAAGTACTTATCATCTTGACAATAGGACACAAACTCTGTTGCAGTAACTAGCAGGTGTGCCTCTTGTATTTGCAACACTTATCTAGAGCGGAACCGGGGCTTAAGCTAAGAGCAAACCTAACTGATGTGACATATTTGGATCCCCAAAACCAGTATGAAGGCGATTGCTATAAATTATGGAGGCTCCCTAGTTGCGTGAACTCATAATCAATGTAACCAGATCCTCCAAAAGTATTCTCCATGTCGGACCATTTGTTCATTGGCATAGGAACTATTTCTTCCCCATCACATCAAATAATGATGGAAGCTTCGAATCTGATTTCAACACTCATATCTAGTATCAGTATACAATGTCTAATATGATTCACCAACAACAATTTCTAGTACAATTTGAAGCTTCAAAAACATAGATTTCTTCACCATCTAATCTGCGCTCGTCCCCTATTTGCAGGTGACCCAACAAGCAAGGGATGCTTTAGCAGTTGTCACCTCCACGGTCACACAGTTTACGTACTTTATTGAGTCTTGGATGCAGGGGATGGGCACATCTTCGAAGCGCTGCATGAGTGAGACGTCCATTTCTACGAAGGTGGCTGTCATGATCCGTGCTAACTAGCAATGGGCGACATGGATTCGGGCCCGTCTGACGACTGATTTAGCATTACGGAACGTGCCCTCCTTGACCCACTCGGAATAGTCCCGTTCCCTCTACCTAAACTCTGTCTCGGTGCGGTCCTCTTTGTTCTCGTCAGGGAAATGTCCACATGGAGGGTCGATAGCCCTGATAAGGCCGATTGAGAAGATAGAGTGATGCCGGCGAAGAAGGGGATGGAGCAACGCAAGTGAAGGGGAGGATGGAGTGGCATCGGTGAAGGGGAAGGTGGAGTGGCGCTGATGAAGGGAAGATGGGTGCCACCCAGAGGAAGTGGGCCGGTTTATATACCACAAACAAAGGTTCGCTAAAAATTGTGATGGAATTTTCACGCACAAGTGGGAAATTGGTGGAAAATGTGGCAACGACCATTAATATGAAAACTTCGAGGTGGAAAGTGGTTGCGCCATTGGCATGAATGGAAGTGACAGTCGTACGAACAGCTGTGCCATTGACACGAGTGGGCGCCGGGGAAGAAATCGGGCTGAAATTTCGCCCCTACTTGGGTGGTTGGGTTTGAATCACGCACCATATCAGCGTCCCCTGACTCCAAATACGAAGGCTCACGGGTTTGAATTAGAGTGCTTCAAAAGTTATTCAAGGGCGAGGCCGGTACGACGACTCTACTTGACTGACTTTTTCAAGCCCCTGTTGCTGAACTGGCAATTAGTTACTCTAATATTCCCGTACAAAAGTAAAGCGAGCAGTCACCTATACCATGTGAGATTGAGTTAAAATAGTCCAGAGATCTAGTCCGCAATAATAGAACCCAAATTAACTGTCAGCAAATAACCTAGCGTGACAGGCTACTAGGGCCGGGGTTTTCTAAAGTTCAGTAGGGCTGCAACGGCAGTGTTAGTTTCCTTCAGTTTCGTCAGATAGTTTATTTTCTCATTTCAGTTAGACAGCGCCTGAGGACGGGGCATGTGCGATCCCGAGGCCCTTAGATCGCGGAATGAGCACGCCCATGGTCGTGGGATGGCACGACCCAGTAGTGGGGGCTGTTCTTGATCCGTTTTTCCCGTTCACCAAGTGAATAAGAAGAGAGAAACAGAAAGGCAGCAAGTATTGCGCTGCAGCAAAAGGTTCAGTCTCGTGTGTGTGTGTGTGTCTTCGTCATCGACAGAGCTTCGAGCTCAGAGATAACAATTGGCATCAGAGCCGTTCTTCGGTCCAGGGCATGGCCGGGGACGACACCGGCAGCAAGTCGCCACTGACGCCGCGCGCAAAGGTCTCCGACGGCTCAGAGCTAGTCGTGGCAGAGAGATCCATGGCGGGTGGTGTGCGACACCGGCGGCGCGGCGTGGCCGCAGCTGACGAGGACCAACTACACCGACTGGGTTGTCCTCATGCAGCTCATGATGGAGGGGCGGCAGCTCTGGGACGCCGTGGTGACGGGCACGGCGGAGCGCAGCGACGATCGGGTCGCGCTCGAGGCCATCCTGCGTGGCGTGCCACCAGAGATGGGGCCTACTCTCGCCGGCAAGGCCACGGCGAAGGAGGCGTGGGAGTCCGTCAAGACCATGCAGCTCGGTGTGGCTCGCGTTCGCGAGGCCAAGCTCGCAACCCTCACCAAGCAGTACAACGACATCCGTTTCACCGACGGCGACACGATCGACGACTTCGCCATGAGGATCACGAACATGGTGGCCCATATGGCACAGCTCGGGGAAACCGTTCTGGAGAAACGCGTCGTCCGCAAGTTCCTCTCCGTCGTCCCGAAGAGGGATTCCCAAATCGCTCTGTCAATCGAGACACTTGTTGATCTGGATACTCTCTCCGTGGAGGAGCTCACCGGACGGCTGAGAGCCGCTGAGGAGAGGTACGACCTCGACCAGGGGGACTCGGGCGTGGGGCGCCTCATGTTCACGACGGAGGAGTGGCTCGCGCGCATGCAACGCACTGAGAACGACGGGTCCGGAGGCAGCGGATCCGGCTCAGGTCGCGGCGGTGGACGCCGCGGGCGAGGCCGCGGACGCGGCGGCGGGCGCGGCTCCGGCAGCCGCGCAAAACCCACAGACCAGTGCCATCACTGCAAGAAGTACGGGCACTGGGCGCGTGAGTGCAGGACGCGCCTCCGCGAGGAGCGCGGGGAGGCAAACCTCGCCGAACAAGGTGGGCACGCCGCGGACGGGCACGACGACGACCCGACGCTCCTGATGGCGGTGATCGCCGCGACCCCGACACAGAGCACGGGGGAGCACGTCATGCTCAACGAGGAGCGTGCAGAGGCGAACCTGGGCGCTGAGGAGGCGCCGTGCGACGGCCGTTGGTTCCTGGACACCGGCGCGTCCAACCACATGACCGGTGATCGGTCGGCGTTCGCGGAACTGGACGAGGGCGTCACCGGCAGCGTCAGGTTCGGGGACGGCTCCAGCGTGGCTATTCATGGCCGCGGCACGGTCACGTTCACCGTGCGCAGCGGCGACCACCGCGCCCTCACCGATGTCTACTTCATCCCGCGCCTCAAGACGAGCATCATCAGCCTCGGGCAATTGGACGAGCACGGCTGCACCACGAAGATTCATGGCGGCGTTCTGACGCTGTACGATCGTCGCCAGAATGAACTCGCTCAGGTACGCCGCAATGGCAGACGCCTGTATGTTGTGCGCCTAGATATAGCGCATCCTATTTGCATGGCAGCACACGGCGGCGACGAGGCATGGAAGTGGCATGCCAGGTTCGGCCATCTGCACTTCGACGCGCTCCGGCGCATGGGGCGCGCTGACATGGTGCGCGGGATGCCGTTGGTGGATCACGCCGGGCAGATCCGCGACGCGTGCCTGGTGGGGAAGCAACGGCGTGCTCCGTTTCCCTCTCAGGCGCAGTACCGAGCGACAGGTCCGCTCGAGCTGGTTCACGCCGACTTGTGCGGGCCCATCGCTCCAGCTACTCCCGGCGGCAAGCGCTAATTCATGCTCGTCGTGGACGATCATAGCCGCTATATGTGGGCTATGATGCTGCCAGCGAAGGATGCTGCCGCGGCCAGCATCAAGCAGTTCGTTGCCGCGGCAGAGGCGGAGCAAGGTGCACGTCTGCGCGTGTTCCGGACGGACCGGGGCGGCGAGTTCACTTCCAGCGCGCTCGGCGAGTACTTCGCAGAACAAGGCGTACAGAGGCATCTGACGGCGCCTTACTCGCCGCAGCAGAACGGCGTGGTGGAACGGCGTAACCAGACCGTTGTTGGCATGGCAAGGAGCATGCTCAAGGCGAAGAACATGCCGAGCTGGTTTTGGGGGGAGGCCGTGGCGACTGCGGTATTCATTCTCAACAGATCCTACACCCGCAGCGTCAATGGCAAAACCCCGTACGAGGTGTGGTACGGCAAGAAACGTGCCGTGCATTTCCTGCGCACTTTCGGTTGCGTCGTCTACGTCAAGAACACACGGCCCGGCCTGAAGAAGCTCGACGATCGCAGCACCAAGATGGTCTTCATCGGTTACAAGGCGGGCTCGAAGGCCTACAGGGTGTACGATCCATTGACCAGGCGCGTGTACGCGTCATGGGACGTGGTGTTCGACGAGGGCGCAAGCTGGGACTAGGGCGTCACGGGCGAGCCCACGGCGGAGCCATTTGTCGTCCACCACGAGCTTCCTCTGCCCACGGGAGGGCGGAGCGTGAACGCCGCAGCTGGCGACTTGAGTGGGGACCAAGAAGGAGGCCACGACCCCGTGGTGAACTCACCAGCCACGCCCACCAGCAGGAGCGTGGGTGGTTCGCCCGCCACGCCCCAGAGCGCGGCCGCGTCGAGCCCTCCAGGGACATCGTGGACCGGCGCGTCCACGGCCTCTTCGGACGGGTCCGGCGGCGGGGCGTCTCCGGACGAGGCGCCAGGGGCGATCGAGTTCGTCACGCCACCCGCGGCTCGGTACGACTCGTATGATGCTGATGACGATCCATTCGCGGGGCATCGCTTCCGCCGCCTCGCAGACGTGTACCGTGGCGCGGCCAAGTCGTCTGCGCCCGAGGAACGCCTACTGCTGGCTGAAGAGGAGCCGTCTACATTTGCAGAAGCAGCGCCTCATGAGAGCTTGCGTAGCGCGATGCTGGAGGAGCTGGCATCTATTGAAGGGAACGGCACCTGGACACTCACTGATCTGCCTGCAGGTCACACGGCCATTGGCCTCAAGTGGGTGTTTAAGCTGAAGAAGGATGCCGCAGGTGTCGTCGTCAAGCACAAGGCGAGGCTCGTGGCCAGGGGCTTTGTACAGAAGGAGGGCGTGGACTACGACGACGCGTTCGCGCCCGTGGCCAGGCTGGACTCCGTGCGCGTCATGGTCGCCACGGCGGCACAGCGTGGCTAGGAGCTGCACCACCTCGACGTCAATTCGGCTTTCGTCAACGGCGAGCTCAAGGAGGAGGTCTACGTCACGCAGCCACCTGGTTTCGCACGGAGAGGCGAGGAGCACAAGGTGTTCCGTCTCCACAAGGCACTCTACGGGTTGCGACAGGCGCCGCGAGCTTGGAACGCCAAGCTTGACTGCATGATGCAGCAACTTGGGTTCACTAGTTGCCCGTCAGAGCATGCCTTGTATGCACGAGGCAAGGGACAAGCACGGCTCCTGGTCGGTGTCTACGTCGACGATCTTGTGGTCACCGGAGCTGATGCCGAGGCGATTCGCAGTTTCAACACCGAGATGATGGCCAGATTCCGCATGAGTGATCTTGGATTGCTCAGCTTCTACCTTGGCATAGAGGTGAAGCAGGGCGACGGAGGGATCACCCTGTCGCAGGCGGCGTACGCGGGTGAGCTCTTGGAACGAGCAGGCATGGCGGATTGCAATCCGGCACACGTGCCCATTGAGCCGCGCCTAAAACTCAGCAAGGAGGGGCCAGAACCGCGTGTGGACGCCACGGAGTATCGTAGCATCATCGGAGGACTCCGCTACCTCACCAACACACGGCCCGACATCACCTTCGCCGTGGGGTACTTGAGCCGTTTCATGGAGACGCCGACCACGGCACATATGGCTGCCGTCAAGCACCTCCTTCGCTACATCGCTGGCACCCGCAGGTATGGGTGTAAGTACATCAAGGGCGGCAATGGTGGAGGGCTCGTGGGGTACAGCGACTCAGACATGGCCGGCGACATTGACGATCGCAAGAGCACATCCGGCAACATTTTCTTCCTCGGAGGAGCACCAATCACTTGGCAATCCCAGAAACAGAAGATCGTCGCGCTGTCTTCGTGTGAAGCCGAGTACGTGGCCGCAACGACGGCAGCCTGCCAGGGCATCTGGCTGTGCAGGCTCGAGGGAGAGCTACTCATGGAAGAGGCCGGCGCCATCACCATCTTCGTCGACAACAAGTCTGCGATTCAGTTGTGCAAGAACCCGGTGTTCCATGATCGCAGCAAGCACATCGACGTTCGGTTTCACTTCATTCGCAAGTGCGTGGAGGAGGGAAAGATCAGGGTCGAGCACATCGCCACCAGCAATCAGCTCGCGGACATTTTCACAAAGTCTCTTGGGCGCACGCGGTTCCTGGAGCTGCGCGCGTGTATCGGCATGGTCAAGGTTTAGGCTCTTTGTCACGACTAGCTTAGGGGGAGATTGTCAACAAATAACCTAGCGTGACAAGCTACTAGGGCCGGGGTTTTCTGAAGTTCAGTAGGGCTGCAACGGCAGTGTTAGTTTCCTTCAGTTTCGTCAGATAGTTTATTTTCTCATTTCAGTTAGACAGCGCCTGAGGACGCGGCATGTGCGATCCGAGGCCCTTAGATCGCGGCATGAGCACGCCCATGGTCGTGGGATGGCACGACCCAGTAGTGGGGGCTGTTCTTGATCCGTTTTTCTCGTTCATCAAGTGAATAAGAAGAGAGAAACAGAAAGGCAGCAAGTATTGTGCTGCAGCAAAAGGTTCAGTCTCGTGTGTGTGTGTGTCTTCGTCATCCACAGAGCTTCGAGCTCAGAGATAACATTAACAACATATGGAGTTTCTAGTGTCCTTACACAGTGACACGGGCTACGGTTTCGGCGATGTTCATTCAATGATAGGATATGTTCCCGTCGATTCCGAGGTTTATGTGGTGACTTCGTAAAATCGCAAGATGCTATACCGGTTCAGTCTTTCGAAGATGCTCATAAGGGTAGGGTATACGTGTGTGCGTTCATAGAGGCGAGTGTATGCTCGTGTTTGTGCGCCACTTAATTGTATTGTGCTAAAAAAACAGCAATTATTTTTAACTGTCGCTTGAAATTTGGTCCAGGGTTATTTTTTCTTTTCCGGACGCAAGAATTAGCAGAACGATCGACCATCCAAATGCATTTGGCTTCTCTCAAAGAAAAGAAAAAACTGCATCTGTAAAACTACACGGAACCGGATTTGGGCTGGATTCGGACCTACTATCATCTATTCATCTGGTATTCGAGTGGGAGTCAGATACCGTAGGGCGTAGCTGATCGGCCGATCGATCCATATATACGGGGACGTCGGCGGTCTCCTCCTCTGCATCCATCCATCACCCATATTGTCGCCGAGATAACCGTATACGATACACGTCGATCCAGACGAACACATTCACGATGTGTCCCGGCACCGGAAAGAGCCATATCGTTCTTCCTAAGGCCGCGCCGGGCTACGCAGGTTCCAAGCGGACGCTGGCTGTGTACGACCCTGCAGCAGCACAGCAACGGGCCGATGCGGCCAGACTCTCGGCGGACGCGGGTGCACTGGTGCCATCACCCGTGGGCGTGGCCGGCGAGCTCATCAAGGCCGTGCCGCTCGCTGTCAGCGCTCCTAAGGTCAGAGCTGAGCCGCCGGGGATACGCGCACCCGATGGCCTGCTACCGTACCTGAGGCTCCGCGTCGACCAGCCCGTGCACTTCATCGACGAGAAGACCGTGACCGCCACCGACGTGGATCCGCAGCAGAACCGGTTCCGCCTCCCGATCGACGGCGTGATGCGCAACCTCCGCCCGGTCCTCTCCCACCTAGATCGCCGGGCCGCCAACTTGGTGCACGTGGAAGCCCCGAGACCAAGGCTGCCGAAGCTACCCAAGGTTCCTGGGGAGAAGACGAAGAAGAGAAGGGGAAGGGAGCACGGCGGCCTTCCTGTGCTCGTGATCGAGCGCGACGCCGGCATCAGGGAGCTGCAGCTAACGCGGTGGGAGAGCAGCGGCGTCTGCGTCATCAAGGGAGAGGGGTACATGGACTTCATCAACAACTGCGGCTTCAGTGTGGGTGACGTGGTGGAGATCTGGGCTTTCAAGCAGAAAGCCTTACGTTTGTTCGGTGTGGATATCTACCAGGAGGGGTACCAGGAGAGCCCTCTCTATATTCTCTTCATCAGGAAAGGCCAGCTGCTACCACCACCCCGTGCTCTAGTAGTTTCCAATGGAGGAGAGGAGGAAACAGCACAAGACCATACACCCTGCTAGATAGTTCTCTAGTTGTTCTTGCATGTAGAATTGTACAAACCTGTTTGTTTTGTGGTGTGATAGTGTTGAGACTTGATACTTTTCTTTTTTGAAGTTGTGCTGTTGATACTTGCATGTAACCTTCGTTGATATAATACAGTCCTTATTTGCAAAAAAAAAAAAGGATATAATACAGTCCTTGTTTTGTCTGAATTACAAAAAAGACATATCTCATTTAGTTTTTCTCTGGCAGAAGAGATGACACTCTACAAATCAAAAAATTGATGAAAATATATCTACAGTTCAACGGCCTAGCCAAAGTAAAGAGTACTGGAGCAAATGTTAACATTCCGTACACCAAACAAACTACGTATCATATGTCCACCACCGAGGTGCTCCCTCATTTCTTCGCTCCTCTCGTGCCCAGAAGTGATAATGACCTTTTTTTTGCCGCCGGTCCGCCTCATCTCCGATGGCCTCTAAGCCATAGAGGTGCAGAGGATCTAAGCCCCCTGCTGGCGTGAGGGGCCTCGTTCTCGCTCTTGTTAGATTCAATGTCTTGGTTGGGGCAGTGTGGCGGTGGCGATGTCCCTCAGTAGGAACAATGTCTCCCACGTTCTATCCCGGCCCGGATGGTGTGTCTAGCATCATCGGAGGAGGTTTGTCTTCGTCGGATCTCGTGGGATTCGGTAAGTGCTGGTCTCCGGTGGATCTGTTTGGATCCGGTCTTTGTTCGTCTTTGTTTGGGATTTTACAGGTTTGACCCTTCTGATTTACGACTTTCTTCATCGGTGATGGTTGATACTCTGGTGTGCTGGTCCTATGTGGCCTTAGCACGGCGACTTCCCGACTGTCTAGTACAACAAGGTTTGCCCGAATTCAGTGATGGAGGGGCGATGACGGTAGCGCTCCTTCGGCTCACTCCAATGCTTGTAGTCGTCGCTAGGTGGTGCATGGACATTGTTGTAATTTTTATTACCTCTGTTGTTCTTTGTACTGTCTTGATTGAAGATGAATAGATTGAAATTTTCACACAAAAAAAAGATTATTTTCGTTTTTGAGTCGTGGTGTTGAGACCTGCATGTAACCTTCGTTGATATAATACAATTCTTGTTTTGTCCGAGTGACAAAAAAGGCATATCTCATTTAGTTTTTCTCTGGCGAAAGAGATGACGACATTCAACAAATCAGAAAATTGATGAAAATATATCCACAGTTCGACGGCCTAGCCAAAGTGAAGAATACTGGAGCAAATGTTATCATTCCCGACACCAAACAAACTACGTATCATACATGTGCGCATGAGGACCAGCTTCCTCCTCCTAGGCGAAGATTAAACCTCAATCTTCGCATGTGCACCACCATGAGGTGCTCCCTCGTTTCTTCGATCCTCTCGTGCCCAGAAGTGACAATAATCTCTAATTTCCTTGGTTTTCGCTTTCAGACTCTTTGAATAATGGTAATTAGGCTTTATCAAATTCCAAAGTTTCATTTCTAGTATAGTGGTTGCAATACAAAGTTAGTAGGGGGTCTGTGCGATGGTCTTATACCAAAGATCACCATAAACTCGTCAAAATGACACTTTGACAGTTTTTAATATGTGAGGTCATCTTGTTTATCGCAGCTTAATCCTATATTGAGAGAGAGTAGTTTTTCAGCTCCCGGGGTGCCTAGGCACCCTCAATGAACAGTAAATTTAAAAAAATCTGAAACTTTACAGCATCAAAGATGATCAAACTTTGTAGGTGCTTGCAAGTTTTCATGCCAAAAATCCATTCGAGGAGCTCTACACATGAAAAAGATCTCAGTGCTTGAAGTCTTGAGCATTTTTAGCACTGAAATATGACACTCGTTTGTACACCTTTCTCGACAGGATATTTTGGCATGAAAACTTGCAAGAAGCTACAAAGTTTGACCATCTTTGATGTTGCAAAGTTTCAGATTTTTTCGAATTTATTTTCTATTTTTTTGAAATTACTGTTCATAGAGAGTGCCTAGGCACCCGGGAGCTATTACACTTTTCTAATATTAGGAGCAGTGTCGAGGGAAGATTGTTCCAATACTTGGGGTCTTCGAAGACTCTGTGAGGTCAGCTCCAAACTTCTCTTCCTTGAAGTCGTCCGGAGTCAACAGAAACCTCAGACTCGATCCAAGGTTCTCAGACTTGTCATGGACCTATGTGCCTCTGCCCTTGATTTGATTCAAATGAGAGTACATGGCAGACTAGGCTAGTGGACTTGACAAATTGTCATTGTTTCCCTTAAGGGGGTCGGTAGGAGGGACAACTAAAATAATCTCGTCCACTAGTTCACGATGGGCTAGGGATGATGGGAGCATGGTCAATGCTGGACCAGCTCACTCATCTCTTCACCAATCTTGATCTTATTTCACATCGGGCTTCATCCTTACAATTTCCCTTCAATGTATTTTTCTCTTTGACTTGTTGACAATAGCAAGTTGTTTAGACTTTTGTTGACATTGTCAATTTTATCATGTAGATGTTATGCATGACGAAGGACCCCAAGTAGAACTTACTGTTCCCAAAAGATAAATTTGCTAGTATTTGCAATGCTATTTGAATATGGAAGTAACAAACTCCACCATGAAAAGGGATGGCTCTCCCTTATGTTAGTTCCAACATTGGATCCCGAAGTATAAAGCCTCTCCCAATGCATATCTGCTTAGAGTTTCACATAAGCGGGATACCAAATGGAGTCCAAACGGAATAAAATCTTCGCGATGATTTTTCTTGAACCTTTACAACAACATGGTAATTTACTTTGGCTATAAAATTAGTCCTAATATGATAGGCATCCAAGGTGGGTATAATAAAAACTTTCATAAAAAGTGCATTGAATACTATGAGAAGTTTGATACTTGATGATTGTTTTGAGATATGAAGATGGTAATATTAGAGTCGTGCTAGTTGAGTAGTTGTGAATTTAAGAAATACTTGTGTTGAAGTTTCCATGTCCCGTAGCATGAACGTATGGTAAACGTTGTGTAACAAATTTGAAGCATGAGGTGCTCTTTGATTGTCATCCTTATGAGTGGTGGTCGGGGACGAGCGATGGTCTTTTCCTACCAATCTATCCCCCTAGGAGCATGTGCGTAATGCTTGGTTTTTGATGACTTGTAGATTTTTGAAATAAGTATGTCAGTTCTTTATGACTAATGTTGAGTCCATGGATTATACACACTCTCACCTTTCCATCATTGCTAGCCTCTTCGGTAGCGCGCAGTACCCTTTCTCACCTTGAGAGTTGGTGCAAACTTCACCGGTGCATCCAAACCCCGTGATATGATACGCTCTATCACACATAAACCTCCTTATATCTTCCTCAAAACAGCCACCATACATACCTATTATGGCATTTCCATAGTCATCCCGAGATATATTGCCATGCAACTTTCCACCATTTCATTTATGACACGCTTCATCATTGTCATATTGCCTTGCATGATCATGTAGTTGATATCGTATTTGTGGCAAAGCCACCATGCATAATTTATCATACATGTCATTCTTGATTCATTGCCCATCCCGGTACACCGCCGGAGGCATTTATATAGAGTCATATTTTGTTCTAGTATTGAGTTGTAAAAAAAATAGATGTGTGATGATCATCATTAATAGAGCATTGTCCCAAATAAAAAAAAGAAGAAGAAAAGGCCAAAAAAAGAGAAAGGACCAAAAAAAGAAATAGAAAGAAATAAAAGGGACAATGCTACTATCCTTTTTTCCACACTTGTGCTTCAAAATAGCACCATGATCTTTATGATAGAGAGTCTCTTGTTTTGTCACTTTATACTAGTGGGAGTTTTTCATTATTGAACTTGGCTTGTATATTCCAACAATGGGCTTCCTCAAATGCCCTAGGTCTTCATGAGCAAGCAAGTTGGATGCACACCCACTTAGTTTCTTTTGTTGAGCTTTCATACATTTATAGCTCTAGTGCATCAGTTGCATGGCAATCCCTACTCCTTGCATTGACATCAATTGATGGGCATCTCCCTAGCTAGCCCGTTGATTAGCCGCTTCAATGTGAGACTTTCTCCTTTTTTTTTCTTCTCCACATAACCCCCATCATCATACTCTACTCCACCTATAGTGCTATATCCATGGCTCACGCTCATGTATTGTGTGAAAGTTGAAAAAAGTTTGAGATTACTAAAGTATGAAACAATTGCTTGGCTTGTCATCGGGGTTGTGCATGATAGGAGCATTCTTGTGTGATGAAAATGGAGCATGACCAAACTATATGATTTTGTAGGGATGAACTTTCTTTGGCCATGTTATTTTGGGAAGACATAATTGCTTAGTTAGTATGCTTGAAGTATTATTATTTTTATGTCAATATTAAACTTTTATCTTGAATCTTTCGGATCTAAACATTCATGCCACAATAAAGAGAATTACTTAGAAAATTATGTTGGGTAGCATTCCACATCAAAAATTCTATTTTTATCATTTACCTACTCGAGGACGAGCATGAATTTAGCTTGGGGATGCTTGATACGTCTCCAACGTATCTATAATTTTTAATTGTTCCATGCTATTATATTACCTGTTTTGGATGTTTAATGGGATTTATTATACACTTTTATATTATTTTTGGGACTAACCTATTAACCGAAGGCCCACTGCAAATTGCTATTTTTTTGCCTATTTCAGTGTTTCGCAGAAAAGGAATATGAAACGGAATCCAAACGGAATGAAACCTTCGGGAGAGTGATTTTTGGAACAAGCGTGATCTAGGAGACTTGGAGTGGACGTAAAGAAAGAAGCGAGGAGGCGTGCCTGCCTCCTGGGCGCGCCCCACCCTCGTGGGCCCCTCGCAGCTCCACCGACCTACTTCTTCCTCCTATATATACCCATATACCCCAATAACATCTAGGAGCACCACGAAACCCTATTTCCACTGTCGCAACCTTCTGTACACGTGAGATCCCATCTTGGGGCCTTTTCCGGCGCTCCGCCAGAGGGGGAATCAATCATGGAGGGCTTCTACATCAACACCATAGCCTCTCCGATGATGTGTGAGTAGTTTACCACAGACCTTCGGGTCCATAGTTATTAGCTAGATGGCTTCTTCTCTCTCTTTGGATCTCAATACAAAGTTCTCCTCGATCTTCTTGGAGATCTATTCGATGTAATTCGTTTTGCGGTGTGTTTGTCGAAATCTGATGAATTGTGGATTTATGATCAAGATTATCTATGAACAATATTTGAATGTTCTCTGAATTCTTTTATCTATGATTTGTTATCTTTCCAAGTCTCTTCGAATTATCAGTTTGGTTTGGCCTACTAGATTGATCTTTCTTGCAATGGGAGAAGTGCTTAGCTTTGGGTTCAATCTTGCGGTGTCCTTTCCCAGTGATAGCAGGGGCAGCAAGGCACGCATTGTGCTGTTGCCATCGAGGATAAAAAGATGGGGTTTATATCATATTTCTTGAGTTTATCCCTCTACATCATGTCATCTTGCCTAATGTGTTACTCCGTTCTTATGAACTTAATACTCTAGATGCATGCTGGATAGCGGTCGATGTGTGGAGTAATAGTAGTAGATCCAGAATCATTTCGGTCTACTTGTTGCGGACGTGATGCCTATATACATGATCATGCCTAGATATTCTCATAACTAAGCACTTTTCTATCAATTGCTCGACAGTAATTTGTTCACCCACCGTAATAATTATGCTATCTTGAGGGAAGCCACTAGTGGAACCTATGGCCCCCGGGTCTATTTTCCATCATATAAATTTCCAATCTTTTTTACTTTGCAATCTTCACTTTCAATCTATATCATAAAAATACCAAAAATATTTATCTTATTATCTCTATCAGATCTCACTTTTGCAAGTGGCCGTGAAGGGATTGACAACCCCTTTATCGTGTTGGTTGCAAGGTTCTTATTTGTTTGTGTAGGTACGACGCGACTTGCGTGTAGGCTCCTTCTAGATTGATACCTTGGTTCTCAAAAACCGAGGGAAATACTTACGCTACTTTGCTGCATCACCCTTTCCTCTTCAAGGGAAAAACCAACAGATGCTCAAGAGGTAGCAAGAAGGATTTCTGGCGCCATTGCCGGGGAGATCTACGCCAAGTCAAGTCAAGTACCCATCACAACTCTTATCCCTCGCATTACATTATTTGCCATTTGCTTCTTGTTTTCCTCTCCCCCACATCACCTTTGCCGTTTTATTCGCCATGTTTTTTCGTTCGTCTCTTTTCACTTGTTTCTTGTGTCGTCGTGTGTCGTCATGGCCAGTCCTTTATCTGCTCCTCTGTCTCCTGAGTTTGAATGTAGCAACCGGACCTCAAACAGTCTGATCTCTATGCTCAGTGTCATCCCTGGATCAGTAATGCTGACACCACACAGTACTCGGAGCATTTATAACAGAGTAGCAATCACACACTTATTACAATCAAATGTCTTCAAGAGAGAACTTAATAAAATAAATATGGCTTAAGGCCATCTAAATACGATAACAGCGGAAGTCTTGAAAGAATAAGCGAGTCCATCAACTCCAACGACATCACTGAGTATAGAACCACGACCTAAGCACCTTATTCGTCGTCTGAAAAGTCTGCAACATGAAACGTTGCAGCCCGAAAACGGGTCAGAACATGGAATATGCTGGCAATGTAACACATAGAGAATAATGGAATAATAAGCCTATACTACATGCATATATGGCTGGTGGAAAGCTCTATGGTTACAGTTTTGCGTAAAGCCAATTTTTCCCTACTGCAAAGGAATAAATTTGTTCAACTATCATGGTGGTTGTTAAACATTGAGAATGGTTGACAGCATTCTCAATCCCAATTAAAAGTACTCATTAAAAACCCAACAGTATTAATTTAGAAGTAACATGATGAGATTCACATGATATCCAAGTAATAGATACTCAAGATGTCCATAACCGGGGACACGGCTATCCATTATTAGTTTATACACTCTGCAGAGGTTTGCGCACTTTTCCCCACAAGACTCGATCGCCTCCGTTGGATTTCTCACTACATGATGTTTGAGAAACGGATGACCGAGACACAGTCTTTCGGAAGCGCTAGCACCTTACATGTGGGTAGACCGGTACACTTACTTTCCCCTACATCTGCTAGTCTACCCGTAAGAGTTCGCACAACTTAATCAACTATGCCAGAGCCCATAATGGCTTGTGGCTGCACACGGAAGTTTCTAGTTTGAATAATCTCATGATCCCTTTGGGCCTGGGTGGCGGTCCGAAGAAAATACAGGCAAGTCCTGATGGAAACCAGGTGCCTCAATCCACCCAGATGTGTGTTTAAGTTGCCACCTTAAATAAACCATTAATTTAACAATCTCACATCTGTCATGGACATACTCACCCAATCCACGTCTACTAGCATAGCATGGCATAATAAGCAAACGTAGAAGTAACTCCCAAGGGTTTGATAATAAACATGTAATAGGTACTACATCAACTACTTCCCAAAACCCACAATTTAATTAGATCCTAATCATGCAAATGTTTGAGGATAGATCTAATGCATAAAAACTGGGTAATAGAAAAGGTATGATCAAAGTGTTACTTGCCTTGCTGATGATCCGCGAAACCTAGAGACTCGAAGTAACAATCGGCGCACTCCGGGTATTCTATCGCAGACAAACAAACAAGCATACAATAAGTACTCATCTAATGCACAGGTAAAACTCAGATAGAAGATCTAACCAGATAGTTCAACTTAAGAACTCCGGTTTGCAAAAAAAATCAAATCAAACGAAGCAACGAAAGTCAAACGGCGGAAGAAAACGGCTTCGTTTTACTAATCTGAATCTAGGTCAAATTTTACAGTAGCAAAAACTTGTTTAAGTAGGTTATTCGGAAAGAGGGTTTCGAGATGAAACTCTAGGCGCTTGAATCGGCTGATTCCGATAAACGAGAGAAAAGTTATACTAAAACGAAAATCGGATCAGGAATCGCGATCAGAAAAATCACGAATTAAATCCGAGAAAAAGAAAAACGACGAACGGGTTAACGAACGGACGTTCGTTAATTAAACTAATCTGACGAACTCGTTCGTTAAAACGAACAAACGAACGAATGTTCGCTATTTAACCGAACCGGAAAAAAAATCGATCTAAAAACAAAATCTAAAAATCGAAACCAAAAAAAGCCGCCGTTTTAAAAAAAACCGTGGCGAACCTCGGCGGCGAAACCGGCGAGTCGGCGGCGGCGGTCCGCGGCTACTACTCTGGCTAGCGGCGGCGGCGGCCTTGAGGCTAGGGTTAGGGTTTCAGGCGGGGGGGCGGCGGGGGGGGAAATGAAGGGCGGCGGCAGCGGTGGCCTGGGGGCACCGGGCGGCGCTATTTAAAGGCGCCCGGTGAGTCTCGCTGCAGTGCGGCCCAAAAGGTCGGTTCGCTGCTTTTTTAAATAATTCCGTGCAGAAGAAAAATAAAAAGAAATACTAAACGCACTCCAAAAATCCCAAAATAAATTTTCCTCGGCTTCTAAAATCAAACCGGACTAGATGAACATTTATTTGGGCCTAAATGTAATTTTCAAAAACGCACATTTTTCCTAAATTCAAATAAAAAGGCGAAAAACTCCGAAATAAAATCTTATTTGATTTTATTATTAAATCTTCATTATTTCTTTATTTTGGGAAAGTCACTTTATTCCCTCTCTCATATTTTGATAGTAGAAATAATTGAAGATAAAATAATTAAAATCAAATGATCCTATTTTCAAAATTTGAGAAAAAAACTCAAATATGAAAATAACGAAATCCCCAACTCTCTCCGTGGGTCCTTGAGTTGTGTAGAATTTCTAGGATCTAGCAAAATGCAACAAAAATATGATATGCAATGGTGCTCTATGTATAACATTCCAAATTGAAAATTTGGGATGTTACAAACCTACCCCCTTAAGATGAATCTCGCGATCGAGATTCGGGTTGGCTAGAAAATAGGTGAGGGTGGTCCTTAACCAGATCTTCCTCTCGCTCCCAGGTGGCATCATCCTCAGTGTGGTGGCTCCACTGCACTTTGCAAAACTTAATGACCTTGCTGCGGGTGACTCGGCTGGCATACTCCAGAATCTTAACTGGTTTCTCCATGTAGGTCAAATCATCATTCAACTGAATCGCCTCTTGTGGCACAGTATCTCTCAGTGGTATATCAGCCATCTCTGCGTGACACTTCTTCAACTGAGAAACATGAAACACATCATGAACACCTGACAAACCTTCGGGTAATTCCAACTTGTACGCAACTTCTCCCATGCGCTCCAAAACACGATATGGTCCTACAAATCGGGGTGCTAACTTTCCTTTAACACCAAAATGCTTAACTACTCGAAGTGGCGATACACGAAGATAAACTCTGTCTCCGACTTCGTATTTTGTCTCCTTGCGTTTTGAATCCGCATAGCTCTTTTGTATTGACTGGGCTACCTTGAGCCTATCGCGAATTAACTTTACTTTCCGTTCAGACTCCTTAATCAAATCCGGTCCAAACAACTGGCGGTCTCCAACTTCATCCCACAACAACGGGGTCCTGCACCTCCTTCCGTACAAGGCTTCGAAAGGGGCCATCTTCAAACTAGATTGATAACTGTTGTTGTAAGAAAACTCCGCATATGGCAAATTTTCGTCCCAGCTGGATCCACAATCCAAGGCACAAGCTCTAATCATATCCTCTAAAATCTGGTTGACTCTCTCGGTTTGTCCATCTGTCTGTGGATGAAAAGATGTGCTAAACTCCAGCCTGGTTCCCAAAGTTTCGTGCAACTGCTTCTAGAACTTTGAGGTGAATTGGGTTCCTCTATCTGATACGATACTCCTCGGAACTCCATGCAAGCATACAATCCTTGTCATGTATATCTTAGCCAATTTGGCACCTTTGTAGGTAGTCTTCTTTGGAATGAAATGAGCTACCTTCGTCAAACGATCGACTACAACCCAAATTGAGTCATAGCCTGAACGAGTCCTGGGCAATCACGTGATGAAATCCATACCTAGTTTATCCCACTTCCATTCGGGTATAGGCAATGGCTGTAACAATCCTGCTGGCTTCTGATGTTCTGCCTTCACCCTCTGACATACATCACAAACTGCTATGTACTCTGCAATGTCCTTCTTCATTCCGGTCCACCAGAAAGTATTCTTCAAATCCAAATACATCTTGGTATTTCCTGGGTGAATCGAATATGGTGAATCATGTGCCTCTTGTAGGATCAACTTCCTGATCTCCGGGTCATTGGGCACATAAACACAGTCTTCAAACCATAGGGTATCGTGCTCATCCTCACGAAATCCCTTTAGCCTTCCCTTCGCTCATTTTCTCCTTTATAGAGGCAATCTATTTGTCAGTCTTCTGAGCTTCCCTGATTCTATCCATCAAAGTTGACTGAATCTCCAATGCTGCTACATAGCCTCTTGGAACTATTTCCAAACATAGCTCTCGAAATTCCTCGGCTAACTCCTTTGGTAAACCTCCGGTCATTAGTGTGTTCACATGACTCTTACGGCTCAACGCGTCTGCTACAACGTTAGCCTTTCCGGGGTGATAATGTAATCTCATATCGTAATCTTTAATAAGCTCCAACCATCTCCTCTGCCTGAGATACTCCTTCTGCGTGAAGATGTACTTCAAACTCTTGTGATCCGTATACACCTCACAATGATTTCCAATGAGGAAATGTCTCCATGTTTTCAACGCATGCACTACGGCTGCTAACTCCAAATCATGAGTAGCATAATTTAGCTCATGAGGCTTAAGCTGTCGTGAAGCATATGAAACAACTCTTCCCTCCTGCATAAGCACTGCTCCAAGTCCTCTACGTGAAGCGTCGCAATACACCTCATAATCCTTGGTCTGGTCTGGTAGGATTAACACTGGTGAGGTAACCAAACGTTTAATCAAATCTTGGAAACTAGCTTCACACTCCTCAGTCCATATAATCTTGGTATCCTTCTTCAAAAATTCTGTCATAGGCTTCGCAATCCTTGAGAAATTCTCAATGAATCTCCGGTAGTATCCTGCGAGTCCAAGGAAACTCCGGATCTCTCCAACTGTTGTTGGCGCTTCCCAGTTTGTTACAGTGGAAACTTTAGTGGGTTCCACTGCTATACCTTCTCCGGATATAACATGTCCAAGAAATCCAACTTCCTTCAACCAAAACTCACACTTGCTGAACTTGGCATATAACTGGTGTTCTCTGAGCTTCTCGAGTACCAAACGCAAATGCTCCTTATGTTCCTCTTCATTCTTCGAGTAAACCAAAATATCATCAATGAACACCACGATGAACTTATCCAAAAACTCCATAAACACTTTGTTCATCATGTTCATAAAATGGGCAGGTGCGTTAGTCAGACCAAATGACATAACGGTATACTCATACAGCCCGTACCTGGTGGTAAAAGCCGTGTTAGGTATATCATGCTCTCGAATCTTCAACTGATGGTACCCTGATCGCAAATCGATCTTGGAAAACACCTTAGCTCCTTGCAATTGGTCAAACAAGTCATTGATCATCGGCAGTGGGTACTTGTTCTTAATGGTCACTTCATTCAATCCGCGATAATCAACAACCATTCTTAATGATCCATCCTTCTTCTCCACTAGAAGCACTGGTGATCCCCAAGGCGAAGAACTTGGGCGAATAAAACCTTTATCCAGTAACTCCTTAATCTGCTTCTTAATTTCCTCCAAATCTTGGGCTGGCATCCTATACGGTCTCTTAGATATCGGCCCAGTGCCTGGCAGTAGTTCAATCAGAAACTCAATGTCCCTATCCGGTGGCATGCCTGGCAACTCTTCTGGGAATACATCGGGGAAATCCCTTACCACTGGTACTTCCTCCCGCACAACTCCTGATAAGGAATTTACATGTGCCCTTCTCGGCTCATGCCGTGATACATACTTGATTTTCCTTCCTTCTGGTGTCGTAAGAAAAATTGTCTTACTAGCGCAATCGATGTTTCCTCCATACATCGACAACCAATCCATACCAAGAATTACATCCAATCCTTGGGATTCCAGTATAATTAAATCCGTTGGGAAAACATGCCTCCCTATACTTAATGGCACTTGAAAACATCCTTGACTGGTCGTATACTCTGCTCCCGGTGAGCTTACTAGCGTGGGTGTCTTAAGAGTCCTAGTGGGTAGGCTAAACTTATCCACAAATCCCCTTGATATGTATGAATGCGATGCACCAGTATCAAAAAGAACAACTGCAGTAAATGACTTAACAAAGAACTTACCTATTACTGCATCTGGCTGAACTTCAACCTCCTCCACGGTAACGTGGTTCACTTTTCCCCTGTTGAAAGGGTTCAGCTTCTTTCCTGAGCTTCCATTACCATTACCATTTTGGCCTTCTGGACAATCATTTGCATAATGCCCAGTCTTGCGGCACTTAAAGCAAGTGATGTGGCTCAGGTCTACCTTGGATGGTGTTGACGGGTTGGTGCGGTTTTGTCCATTGCTTCCTCCATTCCCGTTCCCATTCTTGGTGCCGTTATGGTTGTGCGAGCTACCTCCTCCATGGGTATGCTGAAATTGTCCTCCTGGCTTCGGGGTAAAGCAAAGTTTCTGCTGAGCTCCAGAGTTATTCTTCCCCTGTCCATACTTTCTCTTGCGATTGTCAATCTGATGCTGCTTCCCTTCAATCATAAGAGCACGATCTACTAACTCCTGGTAGTTATTGAAGGTGGCTACCATCAACTGCATGCTCAGCTCATCATTCAGTCCTTCTAGAAACTTCTCCTGCTTAGCTGCATCCGTAGCAACGTCATCTGGGGAATAACGTGCTAGCTTACTAAAATCATCCACATACTGGCCAACTGTCCGTCCTCCTTGGCGCAAGTTGCGAAACTCACGCTTCTTCACGTCCATAGCTCCTGCTGAAACATGGGCAGTACGGAAAGCTTGCTGAAACTGATCCCATGTGACAGTGTCTACAGGGTAAGTGGTTGTAAAATTCTCCCACCATGCTGTTGCAGGTCCTTCAAGCTGATGTGCGGAAAATTTCACCCTTTCTCCATCTGTACATCCTGCAGTGGTCAACTCCCTCCCTATCTTACGGAGCCAATCATCTGCTACTATCGGCTCGGTGCTACTGGAAAACACCGGCGGATTCAGCCTCAAGAACCGAGTCAAATGGTCAACAGGTGGTGGTGGCGGTGGGTTGTTGTTGTTGTTGTTGTTGTTGCCTTGGTTCTGTACCAATGTTTGAATCAAGGCATTCTGCTGCTGAATCAACTGAGTGATCTCTGGCGGGAAAACAAATCCGGGGTCGCGTCTCGGTGGCATCTGAGGGTTTATAGAAAATACGAGAGTTTAGAATAGAATGAGGTCTAGAGAGAAACACTACCCATATGCACATGAGACAAATCACACAATATCACTCCAATCAATTCAAACAAGGGCATACAACGGTCTATCTATCGTTACAAAGTGCTGGAACTAAAACTAATATTTAATGGGGGAATCTACTACTGTTATGGTGGTCAACTAGAAAAACTGCTCCGATGAAGACTCCATGATATCTGCTCTAGCTTCATCTTCGAAATCATCATCACTAGGATCGGAATCGGTGTAAATCGATGATGATGTAGTTCTCTGACAGTGCAATCTTCATCTTCTCCTCCGGGTGCTGAATTTCCCATGAGTTCTTCAATCTTCTCCTTAAGATCGCCGTTTTGTCTCACTAGAGCTACAATCTCCTCCATGTAGTCCTTGCGATTGGCCTTCAGTTCTCCTTCTAGTTCGATAATCTTGGCTTTTGCTGTCTTCAACTCCATCATGTCTGCGCACATCTGGTTCTGCTGGCGTCGAATGTGTTGATTTAACTCCTAGATGAAAGCTGCAATGGACCGATCCTTCTTAGTGCCAACTATCTCCCATTGTTCATCTCGGCGCCCGCAAATCTGGTAGATAGTATCCTTGAGGTCTTCTTTGTAAACTTCTCCAATGCGTCCCATGGTTATGTGAGCTGCCATGCTCTTTCCCAGACTCCAGGTTGGTGCATTGAAAACACACTCTATGGGCTCCGTGATTGGCGCAAACGTCCTTCCGGGAACTTGAGCTTGAATCTTCCAGCGCTCTTCTTCAGGTAAAGTGGAATTGTAGGTCCCGGTGAAGCTTGGTATTCCGATGTTCAGGTACTTAGTGACTTCCTTCAGATGTCGTCCGAAGGGTGTATCTTCATCCGCCTGGGTGAACTTGATCCTCGCTTCCTTCATCCTAAAAGAGTAGAAAAGATGAGGAGTCAGAAATGAGAAGAGAGTAGTGATCTAGGGCTTTGTCTTAATGGTCGTGTCCTACAGTCAGCATGTGCTCTGATACAATCTTTATAGCGACCAGACCTCAAACGATCGATCTCGTGCTCGGTGTCATCCTGGATCGATGTCTTGACACCACACAGTACTCGGAGGATTTATAACAGAGTAGCAATCACACACTTATTACAATCGAATGTCTCAAGAGAGAACTTAATAAAATAAATATGGCTTAAGGCCATCTAAATACGATAACAGCGGAAGTCTTGGAAGAATAAGCGAGTCCATCAACTCCAACGGCATCACTGAGTATAGAACCACGACCTAAGCACCTTACTCGTCGTCTGAAAAGTCTGCAACATGAAACGTTGCAGCCCGAAAACGGGTCAGCACATGGAATATGCTGGCAATGTAACACATAGAGAATAATGGAATAATAAGCCTATACTACATGCATATATGGCTGGTGGAAAGCTCTATGGTTACAGTTTTGTGTAAAGCCAATTTTTCCCTACTGCAAAGGAATAAATTTGTTTAACTATCATGGTGGTTGTTAAACATTGAGAATGGTTGACAGCATTCTCAATCCCAATTAAAAGTACTCATTAAAAACCCAACAATATTAATTTAGAAGTAACATGATGAGATTCACATGATATCCAAGTACTAGATACTCAAGATGTCCATAACCGGGGACACGGCTAACCATGATTAGTTTATACACTCTGCAGAGGTTTCCGCACTTTTCCCCACAAGACTCGATCGCCTCCGTTGGATTTCTCGCACTACATGATGTTTGAGAAACGGATGACCGAGACACAGTCTTTCGGAAGCGCTAGCACCTTACATGTGGGTAGACCGGTACACCTACTTTCCCCTACATCTGCTAGTCTACCCGTAAGAGTTTGCACAACTTAATCAACTATGCCAGAGCCCATAATGGCTTGTGGCTGCACACGGAAGTTTCTAGTTTGAATAATCTCATGATCCCTTTGGGCCTAGGTGGCGGTCCGAAGAAAATACAGGCAAGTCCTGATGGAAACCAGGTGCCTCAATCCACCCAGATGTGTGTTTAAGTTGCCACCTTAAATAAACCATTAATTTAACAATCTCACATCTGTCATGGATACACTCACCCAATCCACGTCTACTAGCATAGCATGGCATAATAAGCAAACGTAGAAGTAACTCTCAAGGGTTTGATAATAAACAGGTATTAGGTACTACCTCAACTACTTCCCAAAACCCACAATTTAATTAGATCCTGATCATGCAAATGTTTGAGGATATATCTAATGCATAAAACTGGGTAGTAGAAAAGGTATGATCAAAGTGTTACTTGCCTTGCTGATGATCCGCGAAACCTAGAGACTCGAAGTAACAAGCGGCGCACTCCGGGTATTCTATCGCAGACAAACAAACAAGCATACAATAAGTACTCATCTAATGCACAGGTAAAACTCAAATAGAAGATCTAACCAGATAGTTCAACTTAAGAACTCCAGTTTGCAAAAAGAATCAAATCAAACAAAGCAACGAAAGTCAAACGGCGGAAGAAAACAGCTTTATTTTACTAATCTGAATCTAGGTCAAATTTTACAGTAGCAAAAACTTGTTTAAGTAGGTTATTCGGAAAGAGGGTTTCAAGACGAAACTCTAGGCGCTTGAATCGCCTGATTCCGATAAACGAGCGAAAAGTTATACTAAAACAAAAATCGGATCAGGAATCGCGATCAGAAAAATCACGACTTAAATCTGAGAAAAAGAAAAACGACGAACGGGTTAGTGAATGGACGTTCGTTAACTAAACTAATCTGACGAACTCGTTCGTTAAAACGAACAAACGAACGAACGTTCGCTATTTAATCGAACAAAAAAAATGATCTAAAAAAACAAAATCTAAAAAAATCGAAAATAAACCGAAGAAAAACTTCCCTTTTTTAAAAAACCGCGTCACGGTTTACGAGGCAGCGGCGAACCTCGGGGAGCGGAAACCGGCGAGTCGGCGGCGGCGGGTCCGACTCAAGGGCGGCGGCGGCGGCGGCGGCGACAGCAAGGGCGGGGCTAGGGTTAGGGTTTAAGGCGGGTGGGCGGCGGCGGGTGGGCTGGGCGGCGGCAATGACGGAAACTGGGGCGCCGGGGCAGCGCTATTTAAAGGCGCCCCCAGGCGCAGTCCCGCTCGGGTACGGCCCAAGGTCGGTTGCGTGTTTTTTTTAAAATAATTCCGCGCAGAAGAAAAATAAAAAGAAATACTAAACTGACTCCAAAAATCCCAAAATAAATTTTCCCGACTTCTAATATCAAGCCCGACTAGATGAAAATTTATTTGGGGCCTAAATGCAATTTTGAAAAATGCGCATTTTTCCTAAATTCAAATAAAAAGGCGAAAAACTCCAAAATAAAATCTTATTTGATTTTATTATTAAATCCTCATTATTTCTTTATTTTGGGAAAGTCATTTTATTCTTCTCTCATATTTTGATAGTAGAAATTATTGAAGATAAAATAATTAAAATCAAATAATCCTATTTTCAAAATTTGAGAAAACTCAAATATGAAAATAACGAAATCCCCAACTCTCTCCGTGGGTCCTTGAGTTGTGTAGAATTTCTAGGATCTAGCAAAATGCAACAAAAATATGATATGCAATGATGCTGTATGTATAACATTTTAAATTGAAAATTTGGGATGTTACATTGAAGTTCTTCACTTCAAACAAAGACAAGGAGAAAACTTAAAAGATGCTTGGTATAGGATGATGGAATCTTATCGTAATTGCACCTTAGAGGTGAGTTTTAGAATTTTACTCGCAGTTTTTATGTTGGACTAACTATGTCCCATAGTCAACTCTTGGATTGCGTTGCCAAAGGAAATTTTATCAAAATTGATCCCAATATTGCGCATGAAATCATAGAGGGAATAGTGGGAACACTACCTCAACAAAAGGGGCCACGTCATACCCAGGAATAGACACAAGTTTTTGAGAAGATTTGCAAAGTAAGGAAAATCTTACAAAAGTCTCTCGAACCTCTTAAGAGTGTTAGTGGAAATCTTCACCGCATGAATATGTTGATTACCCTTTGCAATAAGCGGTTGGATTCTTTAGATCTTAAACTCTCCTAATATGAAGGGAAACGTAAAGAACCTGCCGGATTCGAGCATGACTCCGCTAAAATATTTAAAACCAAAGATGATAATACCTAGATCTATCCTTGCCTTTTTGCCTAGCTAGGGGCGTTAAGCGATAGCGCTTGTTGGGAGGCAACCCAATTTTATTTTTGTCTCTTGCTTTTTGGTACTGTTTAGTACTCCCTCCATTCCTAAATATAGGGTGCATAGTTTTTGGCACGGAAATTAAAGAACGCACATGGAGGGAAAATTTCACAAGTTTTGGGCGGTATTAGACCTGACTAATTGGCATGAGAAAATAGAGGAGATTGCCTAATATAGGTAAATGTAATCAAATCCCTAAAAAAATTATCCAAACGAGTGATGCAACGCAATACACCTTATATTTTGGGTTTTTTCTCAAAATTCTATACACCTTATATCTAGGAACGGAGGGAGTAATAAATAATTCATCTAGCCTCTGTTTAGATGTGTTTTCATGTTTTAGTTAGAGTTTGTGACAAGTAGAACCTTTGGGAAGACTTGGGTGAAGTCTTTTTGATCTTGCTGTAAAAAAGAGAAACTTTAGCGCTCACGAGATTAGCTGCCATTTTTAATGGAGAGTGCTTTTAGGTTGATTCTTTTTGAAGATGATTAATAGACAAATTCTTCATGTCCAGAATGTTATTTCAGAATTTTTGGAGTTCTACAAGTATATGTTTGATACAGATTACTACGGATATTCTGTTTTTGACAGATTCTGTTTTTCGTGTGTTGTTTGCTTATTTTGATGAATCTATGGTTAGTATCGGAGGGTATAAACCATAGAGAAGTTGGAATACACTAGGTTTAACACCAATATAAATAAAGAATGAGTTCATTACAGTACCTTGAAGTGGTGGTTTGTCTTCTTTCGCTAATGGAGCTCATGAGATTTTTCTGTTGAGTTTTGTGTTGTGAAGTTTTCAAGTTTTAGGTAAAGATTTGATGGATTATGGAATAAGGGGTGGCAAGAGCCTAAGCTTGGGGATGCCCAAGGCACCCCAAGGTAAAATTCAAGCACAACCAAAAGCCTAAGCTTGGTGATGCCCCGGAAGGCATCCCCTCTTTCGTCTTCTTCTATCGCTAACTTTACTTGAAGCTTGGGGATGTTCCAAATTTTTTAACTTTTTAAAATGTGTATTTCGACAATGTGTGCATATGCACCTAGGATCCAAAGGCAATTACCGATATATCGGTGGCTATTTTACGGGCGAGTGGATATAGCAAGTGTGCTAGAGTTGCTCTAGTGTACCCGTCCTAAATTAAAGCGAGAAGCAAACTACTATGGATTAAAAAACAGAGAACATTTAGAAACGGCACGTCCGCTGAAGCTTTGGTTGTCGCCCTCTCCCACATGTTCGTGTTTTATGGGTCCCATGCGAGGAGAGCCTAGTCCGACCCCATTTTACCTAGGGTCTTCTTCCCGTCCACATGGATCTTCTCCGTAACCCACCGTTGTAGCCTGCATCTTGTCGGCGAGGCCTCCGCCCCCCACCGCTGCAACCTGCATCTCGCCAGGGAGCCCTTGGTCCACCCATGCATTAAGCCCTTACCGCTGTAACCACATCTCGCCGCGAGGTCGTCGCCCCTTCCCCCCCCGGCAATATACCCACATGCTTGACCGCTCTTATCCGCGATTTCCTAGTGCACCTTCTCCAGCTCCGGCGGCTAGCTGCATACTTTTGCAAGGCGACGAGGTACAACCGTGAACGCAGCGATACTGGAACCAACATCTTGTTTTGCTACAACTGGCAAATCCAGAGTTGGAACCAGCATGTGGTTTTGCTGCATTGTCTGAAGTGTTTTCTGCGGCGATGACAGTGGACTTCTTCATTTGTTGCAACCGATAAGACAAAAGGTTCTACCGGCAAGCTTTTTTGTTACCAGGCGACTGGCGGAAATAGTGACCAGGAGGTGGTTCGAAGCAAACGACGTGTTACTGGCAAAGACAAAGCTGGACCAGCTTTCGGTTTTGCTACAACCGGCTAATCCGAAGCTGGAACCAACAAACGTTTTTGCTGCATTGTCAGTGTTTTTCCGCGGCGATGACAACGGAGCACATAATTTTCTTCAACCGGCAAATCCAGAGCTGGAACCAGCATCTGGTTTTGCTGCAATCAGCTGGGTTGATTTTGCGGCCGTGATATTGATGCCATGTTCTTTGTTGTAACCTGGAACTGCAGAAGCTTCCACCAGCGAGGTTTTTTGCTATAACCGGCAATTCCAGAGCTGGAACCGGCATGTGATTTTGCTGCATCGTCTGATTTGTTTTCTGCGGTGACGACAGCGGACGTCCTCATTTGTTGCAACCAACAAGAAAAAAGCTTCTACCATGGAGCTTTTTTGCTACCAAGGTCAAACGACGCCCGACGATGGTGACCACGATGAGTTTCAACGAATAGGATCGGCGCACCAGCTGCACCGGTGAGAGGCAGGGGAGGCTGGACAAGGCGGCCATATATGCTGGGGGAGGCGAGCTCCCGCACTGTTATAGGGGCGACCGCATGGCATGGCGAGGTCTTGCCAGAGACGTGAGGCGCAGGTCTGCTGCAAGCCGCGAGCTCCCGCCGGAGTCGCGTGGTGAGCGTCGGTGGCGAGCCTTGACGACGAGCGTCACGTGGACTACGCAAGGAGGAGAAGGTGGGAATGGGTGTTGCACAGCACCTGGGAGAGGGGTCAATGCCATGCCGCGACCTATGCGGGGAGGAGAATGAGGAATAGTCATAAGGGGAAGGGGGGAGGAAGACGGCCTGGGTGGATAAGGATCCAACGGTCCGCGAGCAGGCCCTTGGGTGCGCGTATCCCCGGCGGCTCAGCTCTCTCCTTGGGAGCGGCGGCAGCCAGCCTTTGACGTTGATCCGCAGCAAAACCGGTTCCGCCTCCCAATCGACGGCGTGGTGCGCAACCTCCGCCCGGTCCTCTACCACCTTGATCGCCAGGCCACCAACCTGGTGCACGTGGAAGCCCCGAGACCAAGGCTGCCGAAGCTACCCAAGGTTCCTAGGGAGAAGACGAAGAAGAGAAGGGGAAGGGAGCACGGCGGCCTTCCCGTGCTCGTGATCGAGTGCTACGCCGGCATCAGGGAGCTGCAGCTGACGCGGTGGGAGAGCAGCGGCGTCTGCGTCATCAAGGGAGAGGGGTACATGGACTTCATCAACAGCTGCAGCTTCAGTGTGGGTGACGTGGTGGAGATCTGGGCTTTCTAGCAGAAAGCCTTGCGTTTGTTCGGCGTGGATATCTACGAGGAGGGGTACCAGGAGAGCCCTCTCTGCGTTCTCTTCATCAAGAAAGACCAGATACTACCACCATCCCATGCTCTAATAGTTTCCGATGGAGGAGAGGAAACAGCACAAGACCACGCATCCTAACTAGTTCCCTAGTTGATCTTGCATGTAGAATTGTACAAACCTGTTTGTTCTACGGTAGTGTTGTGACTTGATTCTATTCTTTTTTGAAGTCGTGGTGTCGAGACTTGCATGTAATTAACGTGCGTTGATACAATACAGTCCTTGTTTTGTCTGAGTTACAAAAAATACATATCTAATTTAGTTTTTCTCTGGCGAAAGAGACGACATTCAATAAATCGGAAAATCTATGAAAATATATCTACAGTTGGACGGCCTAGCCAAAGTGAAGAATACCGGAGAAAATGTTAACATTCCGTACACCAAACAAACTACGTATGATACATGTGTGCATCTTTTTCGAAAAGGAGGATCACCCCCGGCCTCTGCATCCGGGCTTGCATCTGGGCGATGCACGCAACAATTTTATTAATTATTCACAATGACCTTACGAGTAATACATCAATAAGTCTGGAGCCACCATTTTTTAAACATCCGTCGCTACTCGTATCCAGTTGATGAAGGGGTGCCGATAGTCCGAGTCGAATACCAAACGGACCTCGCACTAAATCCTAACATCTAAAGATAGAGAACCCAACCAAGCCGCTTGCCGGGTCTGGGGCACACACCGGTCTGGCACACTCTCAGAGTCCGCCGTCGTCGTCTTCCACCGATCCATCTTTAGAGTAGGTACTGACGCATCGACCATGCTAGGCCGGCCGTTGACGCCACCACGACGCCGGACAACGCCACCTCCCTACGCATGTCCATCATGACGCGTCCAACCCTGAGAGTCTGCTGCACCATGCCGCTGGGACACGCCGTCAACGACGCGGTAGATGCCACGTCGCGCCACCTCCTGATCCAGATCACCACCAATGCCAATCGAACAGTGTCCACCAGCCACATAGCTCCCAAGACAGCGCATTCAAGAAGGGAAAGACGCCAAAGGCGTCGCACCAACTGCAGTTAGGGATTTCACCCGGGAGACAAAAGGGCGTGGTGGAGGTATAGGCAGATCCGACGAACGTCTACTTGGAGAAGAAACAGCGAACTCAGGCGTAGCCGCTGTCGGCGCCGACCAGGGCCGGCTAAAGATGTCTCCCAATCTAAATCCCACCACCAGTTCCATCCGCACCGAGGAGCAGCAAGCCACACATAGCGACCCAAATCTGTACGAAGGAAAGCACACCGAGCATGGGGAGGAGGCGACCAGATCCACCACAGCCCGCGTCACCTACCGCCGCCCGATCCGAAGGCCTGACCGCTGCCGGCACGCCCCACCAGGGAAATCATGCAGCTACCACGAAGCCGTCCTGCCGCCGAGCCCCATGCCCAGCCAGGTGTCACTGCTGGCCAGCAGCAACGTACGCCGTCGCCGTCGAGAGCAGAGGACAGAAGAGCCCCGCCACCGCCCACACCAACCGGGCTTCACGGTAATCTTTGTCTACTAGTCCATGATGGGCTAGGGATGATGGAGTATGGTCCATGGTGGACCAGCTCACTCATCTCTCGACCATCTTGATCTTATTTCACATCGGGCTTCATCCTTAATTTGACAATAGCTAGTGGTTTACACTTTTGTTGACATAACTTTGACTGTTTAATTATATAGATGTTATGTAGGATGAAGGACCCCGGTAGAACTTATTATTCCCAAAACATAAATTTGCAAGTATTTCTACTGTTGTTTGGATATGGATAACACACTCTGCCATGAAAAGAGATGGCTCCCCCTCATGTTAGTTCCAACATTCGATCGTGCAGGAAGTATGTAGCCTCTCTCGATGCACGTGTGCTTAGAGTAAGTTCTTAGTGTATGGAGCGGCTTAGGAAATTAAACTCTCCAATGCGTATGGGCTTAGTCTGTTGTAGGCATGGTTCTTTCAAGTAGTTAGTTGTAGGATACTGTGTGGACACTCAAGAAGTAGCGGGGAAATTAAACTCTCCAGTGCGTATGGGCTTAGTCTGTTGTAGGCATGGAATCCAAATATACGTAGGGCCTGGTGACTGGCATTGTTTCTTCTTTGAGGCACCAAAACCATACCTCTCCTCTTTAGCTACACTGCCGCTTCAGTTTTTGCCTATCTGGTTTAGCTTAGCGTCAATACATAGTGGAGAGCATTACTATCATATACTCCCTCCGTTCCATAATGTAGCGCATATAGATTTTCTACAAAGTCAAAGTTTATGAACTTTGACCAAGTTTATAGAGAAAACTACTTATATCTACAATATCAAATGTATATAATATGAAAGTATGTCTTGTGATGTATCTAATCACATGTATTTAGTATTTTAGATGTATATGATTTTCTCTACGAACTTGGTCAAAGTTTACAAAGTTTGACTTTTAGAAAAATCTATATGCGCTACATTATGGAACGGAGGGAGTATAACTTTATTTATTATCATGCATGACACATAATAGAATAGGATTTATTATAATATGGTATCATGATAAATCTACTGCTTGTGATCGAGCGCTACGCCGGCATCAGGGAGCTGTAGCTGACGCGGTGGGGGAGAGGGGTACAAGGACTTCATCAACAACTGTGGCTTCAGTGTAGGTGACATGGCGGAGATCTGGGATTTAAAGTAGAAAAACTTGTGTTTGTTCGGCGCGGACATCTACCAGGAGATCCCTCTCTATGTTCTATTCACCAAGAAAGGCCAGATGCTACCACCACCCCGTCCTCTACTAGTTTCCCATGGAGGAGAGGAAACACCACAATATGACGCACCCTAGACCCTGGTTCCCTAGTTGTTCTTGCATGTAGTGTTGAGACCTGCATGTAACCATGTGTTCATACTTCATTCTTTTCTTTGTTGAGTCGTAGTGTTGAGAATTGCATGTAACCGTGTGTTGATATAATACAGTCCTTGTTTTCCCCAAGTTAGAAAATGACATGTCTCTCTCATTTAGTTTTTCTCCGGCGAAAGAGAAAGTAGTCAACAAATCAGATAATCGATAGAAGTATCCCTGCAGTTTGACGACCTAGCTAAAGTGAAAAACACCGGAGAAATTGTTAACTTTTCCTTACACCGAACAACTACATCTCATCCCCGGCAACACAATTCGTCCAAGACAATGGGGTCTGAAAAATATTTGATGAATCCCATTGATGATCCGGTAACGGATAACAGAATGGTTCCCAGCCTCTTTCCACATCAAGTGACTATGAGTTATCGAACCAACAAGAGGATGCCAAGGGTTTCTACCAAGCTTTTGCGAGAGAATTAAATACCAGTTTATGTATCAGATATACTAAAGTTACAACAGAGAACACTTATAATAATAATAATAGGCATGCCTACGAGGAATTGATTCTTACACCCATATACTTGTGATTGGGATTATTATGATCTTAATTTGTGCTCTGGAAGACAAATGTTAGAATATGCTTGCAACATATCAAAGTGGGCATGTGTCTAAATTATATATTGACTGGAACACGCCTGCATCAAGAGTCAGTTGTCCAATCATCGATCCTTTCCATCACACGTGGTTACCTCAGTTATTAAGATAAGTCACACAAAACTGTTGGGTCTATAATGACGACACCTCATGTATCCCCAGAGATTGGATCCAAGCTACCGTATTAAGCCGTGTTGCGGGGATAGCGTTTCACGCTCTCCCTGCAGTTAGCCTCCTTGTGGCCCAAACTCCGTGATCCTGGGTACCGCAGGGACGACAAATGCAAGAGAGACAAGAGACAACTACGATGCAATTTAATTTCACACATACATGACATTAGTTCAAAGTCATTCAATTGATCCCTCCAATAAATACATCGGGTTGCAAGGCTATGTTTCAACCCATGACCTTATCGAATTACGCACACATAGCATTCAGATCGTGAGAAGAAAGCATTGAAAAACACATCAAGATGAATGTTTATGTCTTACAATGGTTGTCGGTTGCGATACACGGTTACAAGTATGGCTAACTTGGAGGTGGTTTGTTGTGGGGATGGTGATGGTTGGCTATGGAGATGAGATGCGAAATGGCAGCGTCTAGGGTTGAAGAATGGCTTCTAGTGTAGAGATAAGGTTCTGGTGACTGCTCTGTTGCAAATCTCATGAAGACCCTTCTTAATAGTTGTCAGGTTGGACCTCCCAGAGTCGCATGCGTGCATGGTATGCAGCAAGTACGAGCGGTTGTGCTCGTGCAGGCGCTTTCTTGCACTCTGGTGCGCCTCCCACTTGATCTATCTTATATTCAGTTTACTCCTTCCCATATATATGCTTGACTTCATCCATGTTTAGCTCATTTTCCTGTGAAAAAAGTAAAGAGCAAAATTTTGAATCGTTTGCTTTTATTAGTCATTAGTAACAATATTGGAGCGGATATCTTTGTTTTCTTAAATAAACCGGTTTAAACTATGGTGCGATGAGTGTAACAAATACACTCATCATGCTTGCCCCCTGCAATGTTTTTACTATTTCATTGGCCCCCCTTATATAAGTTTTTTGGCTACGTCCGTACCAACAAACCTATGCAAGTCACTCCAAGTATGGCTCTTTCTACTCCCTGGATGAGTAATATCAAGAAAATAAATTATCTCCAACCCTGTAATGCAATAGAAATCAAGTTAAGGAGAAATGTTTGTTATTTAAAAGCAGTTAACTGTACACTTGAAATATCGATGGAGGTATGTGCAATTTTAATAAAACTAAGGATTGAGACACTTGCCACACTCTTTTACTTATTATTATTATTATTATTATTATTATTATTATTATTATTATTATTATTATTATTATTATTATTATTATTATTATTATTATTATTATTATTATTATTTCCTTACAACTCCACCACCACAATCCACTACATGGTTACAACTTTAAGTACTTACAATGAATTCTTACTTTTTGCACTTATCAACTCCTTCTGTTCCTTGTGATGTTCGTACTTTCATGTATCAAAAAGTTCTGCAATGCATCTCCCACACTTATGGAATATCAATGCTCACATCGTCTTGGGAAATCTGGAATGGAAGGAATGTATTGGTGTTTCGGAACATTTACACCTTGCCAAGGACTATCCTTGCAAACATCAAACATGAGATTCCATGCTGGCCCGTTGCAGGATGAGGCACTTGAGTGTGATCATGTTGCGAGAGTACTTTCATTAATTTTTTGGCACCTTCGAGCGAGTGTTGTACCCTATCAACCTTATTCTCAATCAATGAAATGCGAGAAAGCTTTTGCCCATGTTGAACAAATAATATCACAAATTAGTCAAATCCACAAACACCATAGCACACAACATCCTATATCTGTGTTCTTCTTCCACTTACCTTCCTGTGACGAGGAGCTGATTGGCGAGGTTGAGAAAGTGATCCTGGGTGAGCTCCACGAGGCAGCCTACATTCTCTAGTGTTTCAGGATGCCCGGGATGAGCTCCGTGAGGCCTAACATGCTCTGTTGGCCGTGGTTTCTAGGGATGAGCGAGGTTCGGGGCTGACGGTGGCCTGCTATGGGGGTTGAGAGGAAAGCAACGCTGATGAAAAAGAGGCCAAGCCAATCAGAGTCAGGCGACTCGTGTCGGCGAGGAGGTGGCTGCAGGTGCACCACGACGTCTAGTGCCCGTGGCAGCTAGGGTTGTTGGATGGGGGGCGAGGGGAATGTGAGATGAATGAAGAGGCAAGGGGAATGAAAGGATTTTTTGCCCAAACACACACAAGGTAGCTTCACTTGGCGAACTTTCGATGGAGGTCACTTTCCCAGCTTCTCAACTCTTCACAATTTAAATTAAGCTTCTCCCGAGTAACTCCAGGAGTTACGTCGCTCGCCCAGCTCCGGACCTAGAGTTGGAGGAACCGGGAGCGAGGAAGCTACCGAATAAACCCTAAGTACCAAATTGTCAAATTCCTACCATTTTATCAATGAATAAAGATCTAGAACGTGTGCCTAGCAAAGTCCTTATCATCTGGACAATAGTAAGCTCATTTTATTTCTCATCCTAATATATAGTGCACAAACTCTGTAGTAGTAACTAGCAGGTGTACCTCTTGTATTTTCAACACTTTTCTAGAGCGGAATTGGGGCTTAAGCTAAGAGCAACCCTAGCACATGCGCCATATTTTGGATCCTAAAACCTATACAAAGGCGATCACTATAAATTATGGAGGCTCCATAGTCGTGCAAATACAAAATCACTATAACCAGATCTTCCCAAAAAAATTACCCATTTCAGACCCTTTATCCATTGGCTTAGGAACTATTTCTTCCCCATCACGTCAAATAACGATGGAAGCGCCGAATCTGATTTCAACACTAATATCTAGTATGAGTTTACAATGTCTAGTATGATTTAACCAACAACAATTTCTAGTATAATTTGAAGCTTAAAACTATAGATTTCTTCACCATCCAGTTCACTCTCGTCCCATATTTGCAAGTGACCCTTCAAGCAAGGGATGCTTCAGTGGCTTCACTTCCGTGGTCACATGGTCTACGTACTTTGGTATGTCCTGGACGCAGGAGATGGCCACATCTTTGAAGCGTTGCATGAGCGCGTCCATTTCTACGAAGGAGGCCGCCGTGATCTATGCTAGGTAGCAATGGCGGCGTGGAATCAGGCCCGCCCGACGGCTAATTTAGCTTTAGGGAGTGCGTCCTCCTTGACCCACTCGGAATAGTCTCGTTCCCTCTCCCCAAACTCTGTCTCGGTGCGATCCTCTTTGGTCTCTTCAGGTAAAGGTCCGCAAGTAGAGTTGACAGCCCGGACAAGGTTGATGGGGAAGATGGAGTGATGCCAACGAAGGAGGAGATAGATGGCGCAAACGAATGGGAGAATGGAGTGGCATCAGTGAATGCAAGGTGGAGTAGCGCCTGGGAAAGGGAAGATGGGTGCCACCAAGAGGGCGGTGGGCCAGTTTATATACCGTGAATATGCGAGCTCCGACGGAAAACGGTGGCGGATTTTCACGCACATGTGAGAAATGGGTAGAAAATATTACGACCACCATTAATCATGTGCTCTTCGCCGAAATTTCACCTCTATGTGAGTGGTTGGGTTTGAAGCACGCTCCAAAAGTTATGTAAGCTGAGGCCGGTACGGCGACTCTGCTAAACTGACTCTTTCAAGCACCCGTCACCAAACTGGTGGTTAATTACTGTAATATTTTTGTACTAAATTAAAGCGAGCAGCCAACTATTCCGTGTGATAGAATTTAAAAAATCCAAGACCCAGAAGATCTAGTCCGCAATAATAAAACCCAAATTAGCAGCATATGATGCTTCTAGTGTCCTAGAATTATTTATGATAGTACCAGGTACATAGCGGCATATCCTACGGTTTAGAAAGAACTTCCAAAAGGCAAAATCAGCTGCAAATTACATTTTTAAGGGAAGCACTAGGACGCCAGCGCGCCGGCCCAAAAATTCGGCTGGTTGGCCCATAGTCATTTCATATGTACCCGCAGAGCCACCAAATCTGTCCCATCGTCCCTCTTCGTCAACCCCTCACACGGAGAAAAGGAGGACACAACGCAGACCGTCTCGCCTCGCCTCTTGGTCTTCTCGATGCAGCACCGTTGCAGTGTGGAGCCGTGCTGCCGGCTTGCCGCCTCTTGCCGGGCAGCAGGCCCACCTCTGCTATATTGGCCCTATCGAGCTCTGGTGCAGCGCCGCCAACCTCGTTGTGCCATGCATCCGCTGTTGTTGCAACAAAAAGCCCACCGACCATTTGCAGCCCCATCCATTGCAACTTGTAGTCACCGATGTTGCTAGCCCTCTGTGCCGGCTTTATCCCCGAGCAGTTTTTGGTATGTTCGTTGTTGCAAAAACGAGAAGACGGATGTAGCAAAAAACTAGATTGCTTCCAGCAAAATCAAAAGATGGTGGTAGCAATAATTAGGTTGATTCTTGCAAATCAAAAAAAGGTGGTAGCAAAAAATTTAGATGGTTCCAGCAAAAAAAACATCGACGGTTTGCAACTCTGGCTCTCCTCCGTCCCCGTCGTAGCTTCAGTCTGCGCTGTTCTCAGCATCGTCGTCCTGGTGCTTGTCGCCACCGATTGCAGCGTGCCACGGTTCCAGCATCTGGGCACCACGGTTCCAGCATCTACTCCCCCTGGTTGAACACCCCTCGGCATGATCATCATGGGTAGCTGCGACCAGCCAAAAACATGGTGTGATTCCAACAAAACAGCAACACGGTTCCAGCAAAACTAGAAAACAGTTCCAACAAAAAAAGCTCTCTGTCGTAGGCAACAAAAAATCTCACCGGTACCAGCAGGAACAAAGCCCGGTTCCAGCTCGTGATTTGCAGGTTGTAACATGTTTGAGTTGCCGCCAATATTGGTTGCATCTCATTGCGCTATTGCTTCCAACTTCTCTGTCGGCAAGTTACAACAAAAATGCTTGCCGGTTGCAGCAAACCGTGGCAACCCGCGGTCATCCTCGGTCACCGCCGCCACACACCATCGGCTACCACTCCTGCTCACTGCCGTTGTAGCATGGTCGCCGCCGGCTGTAACACCTTCGAGCTGCGGGAATAGCAAGTTGGTTTGCCGCACGACCGCGCAGATGGATGAGCGGCTGCTCGCCGGGGCAGCGTGGGGTGGGTGGATGGCGGCTGCTTGCTGGAGCAGCGCGGGCAGGTGGATGATGGCCGCTCGCTGGAGGAGCAGCAGGGGGTGCGCTCTGATTTGGGGGAGAAATCACTGTGTTGACTGAGTGAAGGGATAAAGGAGACGTTGCAAACGGTTTGCGGGCCCACGAGGTGAAGCGTGGTGGGAAGACATGACACAAGCGGAGCCCGGAGATTGCATGCGATCGTACACTATGCGCGTCGTCTGGCGCAACGTTCACCCGGCGCGCCAAATATAAGTGTTTCCCTTCTTTTTAAGTGTCCCTTGAAATTTTGGCTCCACGGTTTTTTGGCGACTAACAGGCGCCGGTACGCAGGCCAAAAATTCCGTCCGGTCCTGCGTTGGCCGCTCGATCTAGCTTTTGTTAACCGTACGATTTCTTCATCAACGTTACAGAAAACGCTACAACAAAAGAAAGCGAAGGAGAAAAGAAAGGGGAAAGAGGCCAGCGCCCCGCTCGTCCTCGACCACCGACAACCAGCTTCGCGAACCTCCCCGTTTGCCTCGCCGCAGACGCTCACCGCCGATGCACGCCGTCGTCGCTCGCAACAAAAAGGCCGTTGACCATAGCAGACCGCAACACCGTCCCTCGCCGGTGCTGCGCATCGCCAGCGTGGTCACCGCCGTCCGTGTCCTCCATGTCTGTCGAAGCAGTTCGCTGTCTCTCGCCGTCGCCATCATTGCATGCCCTATGTTCCAACAAAAAAACAATCTGAGCAACTAAGAAAACAAAAAAAGTGGTTGAAGCAAAATTTTAGCCGGTTCCAACAAAGAAAATTGCCGGTTCCCGCAAAACCATGGATCTTCGTCACCATAACGTAGCAGAATATTTGGCCGGTCGGAGCAAAATAAAAAGACGGTTCCAGCAACTCACCACCATGGTTGTAGCTCTCCTCGCCGGCACGGACACTGGTTGTAGCACTGCCCGTGCCGTTTGCAGCCTCGCCAGCGACATGCGTCTTGGCACACATAGTTGAAGATTTCTGTGGTATGTGGTTGTAACAAAAAAATCTTCATCGACCCCCTTCCTCCAGGAAAAAGCTATTGCCGACGAAATAAAATGCTACAACCTGTGATCAAAAAGTTGTTACTATCGAAATGGGGGATTGTTGGGACCGGCAAAATAAAAAGTTGGAACCGGTGACGTGAAAAGCTACTACCAGCTAGAAAAAATGTTGGAACCAACGAATCAAAGAATTGGTGCTCGTGAATGAAATTGCTAAACCGGCTAAATAAAAAGCTAGAAACGACAAATCAAAAAGATGCAACCGGCTAAAAATAAAAAAACAAAGCCATAGCGGGTAGAACGGCGTCTTGCAAAAAAATGGTGTCGCATCCGCATGGTGCACGAGCGCCGTCGCCTCAAGCTCACTGGGGATGGAGGGCGTAGAGCAGCTCGCTGTCGCCTGAATGTGGGCTTTGCGGGAGACGGGTGTGACTGGTGAGGACGCCCGTCAGCAGGGAGGAAGAGAGGGGAGGGACAGGGGTTGCCTGAAGGCCGTATCCATTGCGGTGTGGCGTTCATGGCGAAGGAAGAGAAAAATGGGATCGATTGGAGGAAAACGAAGGAGAGAGAGGAAAGAAAACAAGTGGAGGAGGATGTTTCGGTGAGAAGATAAGGCCTGGTGGAGTGATGTGTGGGCCCAAAAAAAAGGTTGATCTGACACATTCAATTAATATGGATCCTACGCGTAACGCGCGTCCGGCTGAACGTTTTGGCCGGCTGTCGATTATAAATGTTTCTCTTTTTTTGGGGGCACGAATTAGCAAAACGATCGACCATGGAAATACATTTTTTAGGAGACCATTCAAATACATTTATTTAGGGAGACCATTCAAATACATTTTTCAACACAATTTTCTCTAGGAACATATCAAAATAAACATGTGAAAGCAACAACGCGAGCTATTGATCTACAACATAATTTGCAAAATACTATCAGGACTAAGTTCATGATAAATTTAAGTTCAATTAATCATATTACTTAAGAACTCCCACTCAAACAGACATCTCTCTAGTCATCTAAGTGATCACGTGATCCAAATCAACTAAACCATAACTGATCATCACGTGAGATGGAGTAGTTTTCAATGGTGAACATCACTATGTTGATCATATCTACTATATGATTCACGCTCGACCTTTTGGTCTCCGTGTTCCGAGGCCATATCTGCATATGATAGGCTCGTCAAGTTTAACCTGAGTATTCCGCGTGTGCAAAACTGGCTTGCACCCATTGTAGATGGACGTAGAGCTTATCACACCCGATCATCACGTGGTGTCTGGGCACGACGAACTTTGGCAATGGTGCATACTCAGGGAGAACACTTCTTGATAATTAGTGAGAGATCATCTTAAAATGTTACCGTCAATCAAAGCAAGATAAGATGCATAAAGGATAGACATCACATGCAATCAATATAAGTGATATGATATGGCCACCATCATCTTGTGCTTGTGATCTCCATCTCTGAAGCACCGTCATGATCACCATCGTCATCAGCGCGACACCTTGATCTCCATCGTAGCATCGTTGTCGTCTCGCCAACTATTGCTTCTACGACTATCCCTACCGCTTAGTGATAAAGTAAAGCAATTACAGGGCGTTTGCATTTCATACAATAAAGAGACAACCATATGGCTCCTGCCAGTTGCCGATAACTTGATTACAAAACATGATCATCTCATACAATAAAATATAGCATCACGTCTTGACCATATCACATCACAACATGCCCTTCAAAAACAAGTTAGACGTCCTCTACTTTGTTGTTGCAAGTTTTACGTGGCTGCTACGGGCTGAGCAAGAACCGTTCTTACCTACGCATCAAAACCACAACGATTGTTCGTCAAGTTAGTGCTGTTTTAACCTTCGCAAGGACCGGGCGTAGCCATACTCGGTTCAACTAAAGTTGGAGAAACTGACACCCGCCAGCCACCTGTGTGCAAAGCACGTCGGTAGAACCAGTCTCACGTAAGCGTACGCATAATGTCGGTCCGGGCCACTTCATCCAACAATACCGCCGAACCAAAGTATGACATGCTGGTAAGCAGTATGACTTGTATCGCCCACAACTCACTTGAGTTCTACTCGTGCATATAACATCTCGCATAAAACCTGGCTCGGATGCCATTGTCGGGAGCGTGGTAATTTCAAAAAATTCCTCGCACCGCAAGATCATGGTGATGCATAGCGAGAGGGAAAGTGTGTCCACGTACCCTCGTGGGCGGCGAAGCATTATGACAACGCGGTTGATGTAGTCGTGCGTCTTCACGATCCGACCGATCCAAGCACCGAGCGTCACGGCACCTCCGTGTTCTGCACCGTTCAGCTCGATGGCGATCCTCGGACTCCGATCCAGCAGGGTGTCGGGATGAGTTCCGTCGACGCGACGGCGTGGTGATGATGAAGATGTTCTACCGGCGCAGGCCGCCTAAACTCCATGACGATATGACCGAGGTGGAATATGGTGGAGGGGCACCGCACACGCTAAGGAGCGATCACGAAGATCAACTTGTGTGTCCTAGGGTGCCCCCTACCCCCGTATATAAAGGAGCAAGGGGGAGGCTGGCCGGCCCTAGTGGGCGCACCAAGGAGGAGGAGTCCTCCTCCTAGTAGGAGTAGGACTCCCTCTTTCCTACTCCTACTAGGAGGGGAAAGGAAGGGTGGTAGGGAGAGGGAAAGAGGGGGGCGCCGCCCTCCCTCTCCTAGTCCAATTCGGACCCGAGGGGGAGGCGCGCGCCCATCTGGCTGCCCTCTCTCTCTCCACTAAAGCCCATAAGGCCCAATACTCCTCCGGGGTTCCGGTAACCCTCCGGCACTCCGTTTTCTCCGAAATCACC